>DWDX01003152.1:0-13688 GCA_018245675.1 Agara michaeli | reverse complement strand
TGGTGAAATGTGGGGGTGTACTACACTCCTCTGCCTACCCCTTAGGGGATTACAGGCGTGATGTTACGTTTATTTTCAGACATTATGCATGAACGAGAAATTTTCCATGCCGTCATTGTTTTCCGTGCGAAGTTGTTAATGTATGTGAATACTTAATCGGCCGTTAATTATTCCGACAATGAATATAGACGTGAGTAAGAAACTGGAAAGAGGGTCTTGACGGGTACGGACGACTTCTATAAGATCACATACATAATTTAATCTCATCTATATGTAAGGAATTTGTTTCGCAAGACAACACACGGTTAGCTCCAACGCTCCACATTTAATGTGTATTTATTTTATTATTTGCAGTCATGGATTTTAGAACGTTGCAGATATTATCTGTTTTAATAGGTGAAACTTTATTAAAAAGTGTACCGAGAGTTAGTCACTACGTACTCATAGTATCCACCAAAGCTTCCAACTATTGTTATTCTTTTGTTCTTTAGAGTCTTATAACTTTTCTTTTACTTTTAATTACATCGCCTTTATTTTGACGCTAATATTTTTATTTACATATAGGTTTCTTAAGTTTTAATATTGTAACAATTTATTTAAAGTTTCATTATTATCATTTATCGTTACATGCTATGAATTGTTATTTATATATACAATAACAAATCTTGATACAAGCAACATCATAAAGTGATATCATTTGAAATGCGTCAAAGAGCCGTAAATTATCATAAGCAATTATATCCTTCAGGTAGAGAATAACATAATTCAAAGGGTGTCCCGTAACGAACTAACCGGTCTACTCGGGAAAGCCAATCCGCAATAATTTTCACTCAAATCTGACGTAAACATGACCGATATTCTCCAGCAATTTGCATGTCCGTTGCCTCTCTGAATAAATTAGAACCACCTGCCCTTAGGTTGAAACCTCTATGAATATGTAAGACAATAGCTTCCAAATCTTAGCCTCCAATTAGAAGGGGGTCTTTAAGCCCATGGTTGATTACCACTACCTAAACGAGGGACGAATTACTAATCTTACGAACGTGAACATCGGCGAATATCTCTCTTATTACGAAAATATCGCTAATTACAATGGCTATTGTATTATGGACTAATTTGAATACTTGTATTGTTTAGATCTCAATTACATTACACCATTGATATTTAGATTATTCTCATTTATTAATCGCTCATTCATAATTTGCAAATCCAAAAAAAAAAGATTTCTTTGTAAATTTTAGTACACTCTAAAATGTTGACCATTATTAATTTTGAAATGACTCAAGTCGGGTCATGTAGGATGAGTTGATTATAGAGCGGGCAGTTAGCGCGGTCTGGCGGCACCTACCGACGGTCATCGTAATTCGGTTACGCTGTTTAATCGATTCGGCCGGCAGCTGTAAGTCAATACGCCCACCACTTAACTATGATGCCGTTCAATTTTCGCAACAGTATCACTTTAGGCGAAAAGGAAGTTTTAATTACCGCATTTTGAAATCTACGTCGGCCACCACTTACATTGCATACTAGAGGAGTTTTCGAAAAATTATTATAAATTTTATTATAACACAAGTGATATGAATAGTAGGTATTTATTAAAATAGCACTTTAGGCTAACTAACAAATTGTCTTCTTATTAGTGTTGTTTAAGCAGCGTAAAAGAATACACTTGATGAAATCACTAAACCTATTTTTTTTTATCTATTATATTTTATGTTTTTATACGTAACAGTTAAATTCGTAGCGCATAAAAGCAAGTTGTCGTCGTGCGTTTTATAACGAGCTAATTATTCCGGCGTGTGAGCCGACCGCGTCGAGTGGCCGCCATAAATACGCAGAGCAAACACTGTGTTTGTGCGCGGCCTAAAACAACACGCGTTTGCACCCGCCACTGAATTTGTTACTGTCGGTCAAACGCTGAGTCAGTGCTCAGGTCTTGTATAAGCGACGACATAAATTCTATCAGTAAAGTAACAATATTTTCAATCAAATTGAATAAGAAGACGTTAAAATTACGACTGCGACACATTAATTTTCTAACTACCAAACGATAAAGGTATTTCCGTTGAAAATAGTAATAGTAAATTCTTTTGTAACACATCAATATATTTATAGGAAATCTTAAATATGTGCTTTATATCACTGAACTGAAAGTACATACTTTCAAAACAAAACAAAAGTTTTAAATAACTACAAAAATCTTTCAAACAGTTAGTACCTATATTTGATTACAATACAAAAGTATCAATGGAAGTTTATAAAATTTAATGAAGCCGAGGATATAATATTTTTTGAGCTGAAATACTTATGTTCTCGACGATACCAAACGTGACCGTGCGTAAATATGTAGAGTGAAAAGATAAAATGTATTGTTTATATATATTACATATTTTATTGTGCACCGTTAAAACAACGAATTAATTTTGTTCTATAAAGATATAAGTTTAAGAGATGTTAATCTATACAAATTAAATAATTTTAAATATTAAGGGGTTGTTTTAGAATCGTTGGAAAAATATATTGTAAGCTCATTTATATTATGTCAAAATACACAGATTGAAATTTAATGCCTGTAGTGTGTAATGGGTTATAAATACCAGCCTGATTTTAATGTATAAATATTAAATAAAAACACAGTCATTAATATATCTTAATGTCTTAGGACGACGCACACTGTCATCTGATCCCAAACTAGATATAGTCTGTACTATTGTGACCAGACACCAGACACCAATGTTGAACCAGTAATTATGTGTAAATAAAGTTTAATACATTGATATGTAGTATACTCGTAATCTGTTACATAAACATTTTCACTCTATATACTAGTGCCGTAGTTCTGTTCTAATTATTAATCAAAACAAACATGAAATCCAATGACCAGTTCTCGTACTTGTCATTTCTCGAAATCAAATATCAAATTTATCAACAAACGATATCTACATGATAAACATTGGTTCCTATTTGGACTCAGACAACATGTCGATGCCAGCTAATGTGGGCGAATCAACATGACGACAGACGCCTAAACAAACAGTCGTTACATTGATGCGTGATCGGACACCGCGCTGCATATAATACTGTTTTAGTAAATTTCATAACGCAACCAGTAAGACACATCACGTAGACACAACATTTCAGCAAACCAGATAATATTACCATATTAGTCTGGGATATGAAACAAGTACACAGGTATGTATGTATATGTCGATGTAAGCCTATGTAGCCGAGTCAACAGTGGACGGTCGTTATTGCGACTCGTATTCAGAGTTCACACTTCATTTATAAAGAACAAAACCTTGTAATACTAATCATCTCACTGATATTTTAAGGTTAAGCTATGCTACCGGTATATAGTTATACTAAACGTACAATGTTTCTTTAACCAAAGATTAAAGTGTATTGTACTGAACTTTTAGAAGAAGCCATCAACATTGCAAGTCCAAGGATTCAATTCTGTGCTTTTAAAGATTTCAATCTAAACAGGTGTATGTAATCATGGTAACTTTGTGCCACGAAAAAACTTTCAGTTGCGTCAATTTTTCAAACTGTAATAGGGTTTATTTCGTTCATAGTTTACACTGTTTACTACAATCAAGATTTATACTGTGGATTATGTGAAAACAAATCCTCACTGCATAAACATTGTTTAGGATGCAGCCCGGATTCGCACCAGCCCGCCGCGTTGTCACAGCAATGACGTACAGTAGATACGTGCACTGCAATCGAATGCATTCATTGTTTGGAACATTGAAATTTAAATATTCGCAAAAGTGTTTAGCTGTCAACAAAACTAAACGGATTCCTATAATATCGATTGCAATGCAAAACCGCGTTTTTATTGTTATGCAATGTTCTACTTAAATATGGCAACAGTTAAAATAGTATTACAGAATAAGAAATAGTACAATTTGCGCAACAATGCTGCAGCTTGAAACAATCCATACTTACAAATTTCATAAATGCGAAAGTACCTTTTAATCGAATAAGCGCTATTGATGGCATGACGGGCGCAATAACGGTGTGACATGTAAACAAAATAATTTATTTTAACCAAGGAGAGCGATGTCATGGTTGATAGCTAGTACTAAAAATCTGATCATTTACAATTAGAAACTAACCAGAACGATAAAATAGGCGAGAAACATGTGGCTGGCGATGTGACTTCACTGTACTATAATGAGAATATCGCCTCCAGCCCTTGGTGCGACGTGTACAAAAACCATTTACATTATACTAAGCGAATAAATATCTCTAACGTTCTATATCAGCCTACTGTTTTCCCTTGAGACCAAAACTTTCTCAAACTGACCCTCCAACTTAACCAGTAAATACTGAAGCCGTTCAAACTATCAAAAACTTAAGCACTATTCCCACTTGTGGCGACCCCTGTTTATAACAGGAGTCGCTGACCAGCTGCTGTTTATCCCACATCTACGGTGCAAATAAATTAAATGTTTTTATACTGATTTTAATTTCATAAAATGAGAGGTTCAAGAGCTTCCGAATACATCCCTTTGGCTTCAAAAATGAGCTACAATTTAATTTAATATGCAATCGTCAATACTTTATACAATGAGTAGCAATAACGACCTCAATCAAAGGTCCCCACGTCGGACAGATTGGGAGAAATTTTAAAGCAAATAACGTTCATTTGAATAGCTGATTTAGCAATGACATAACTGGACTTGATGTGTTTACATAGATACATTGAACTAGTTGATAAATTGCAAATATTTTTTTTTTATATTAAAGTAATCAAATATTACCGAACAAACAGCTCAAAGGTTTATCGAACTCTCGAGTAGTCAGGTACAAAGCAGGAGTTATCCATTTGAGCAGATTCCAAAGTTATACTTATGATAGATCTATAGGTTGAAGCTGAAGTAACGGATTCGGGCTCTCCGAGGCAGCCGGCACGGCCCGAGTCACTCGCAAATTCAATTAATCATAGTTCGAATTAGTTCCTCTTTGACGATTTGGCCAGACGTGACTGTCTTGCTTAATGGTGTTTCAATATCTAGTTTATATTGATTACGGTAACGGCTTTCTATTGAGGCAATGTTAATTAAGCTAGGCTGCATTTCCATAATATGTTTCCTTGATTTATTCCATGATAGATACTGATGTAACATAGTCAATTCCCTCGTCGATATCATGTTTAAAATATATCATCATCGATAACAAATGAGTTTTCATAATTTTGAATATACCTACACATAAATGTTATAAAAACTTTCAACATTAATTAACATCAACATCACTTGGAATTAACATACAATTTTGCAAAATAGTGTAACAACTTCATAAAATTAATTGTTGATGCCCAATTCTTGGCAATTACAAAGTTACTTCAATTTCCTTTGGTCAGTGTTCAAACTCCAAAGGCTAACAAGTTAATGCATCCCGGATCTAAATGCCCGCCGGGAATCGAACCCCGGACGTTAGTAAGTAGAAGATTTATTAAGAGACTATTCCTAAAGGCAAAGAGATCTCGACGTTTCAATTAAGTTCAGCTTTTGTCTGTTACTAAGCCGTCTTAAGTTTCGGATTTGGCTGAAACTGATACAAGCCACTCTACAGGAACAGGATAATATGGATATGGATTTGCAGCTAGCAAACTATTTATATTATTACCAATTACTGTTATTATTATTATCAAATTTTCGTCCTTATTTAATAAGCTTCTGCTGTGCTATGTTATCATAAAATAACAGCAAATTCTATACGTATAATAGACAATTGAATGAAACACAATGAGTGTTGACATTTACGGCTACACCCGCAATACCATTTCAAGTAGTGACATTTACTTCATTAATTGAATTGTTTGGCAGGAAATTAATACGGTGATAACGCCTTACACATTTCCTGCATTGTCTTACGCGAGGTTTTGTGTCCTACTCCGTACGCGTAGTACAAGAACAATCAACGTAACTAGGCGTGTTTGCTGTTGATAGTGCCGATGAAACCATTTGCATGCGTACCTTTCGCCTTCATTTCTGGAAGCTGGCTGTTCCGTCGGATAAAGTTAGCTTTAGCCTAAAATTAGAAATCAATAAGATAGCAAAATATTAGGACTTCTAGCAGTCTGGCAAAGTTGAGTGTTTGGACACAACGATATTGGCGTGATCGAAGTTGCTGATGAACTGATAAGAATAGAAATTGGCACTATGATTCTTCTTGCGTCTTGACGATAATAGATAGCGATACAGAGTATACACCAGCCTTTCACATAGTTCCTTATAATTTTCTAATTCACAAATTAGGTCAAGATATAATTTCGATAACTATGCTATTCTGGTCTTGTTGATAATTAATTTACAAACAAACTGTTTCAAATTTGTTCTTGATTATATTGTTAGCCAAACTGAAATCAATATTGAACTGAGGTTGTTTATCTAATGTTCGCTTGTTATAACTTGTTGTGCATTAGTTTGACTGGTTCCTGACTAACAGTGTTATAATATGCTTTAGTGTTCTAAATTATATTGTTAAGATGTCAACTTATAAAAGAAAAAGTGAATATAAAATTATTGATGTTTTTTTACAAAGATCTACATATATTGAAGTCTGTCAAATCAACCGCAGATACGTGTTCAGCAGTAAAAGATATGTCTATAGGACTATGTAATATATGAATACGACTACTAACATTAAAACGTAACATAACTTGTAACAACTATCCTACCGGTCAAATTAGAAACAGTTATGTTGCAATACTGTTTACAGTCGACGAATTATGTACATATGTGCTTTATTAATACAGCGAATACAATATTTATAAGTATCCTAATGGTCATCGTGTATCTATTCAAGTGTCATTTGCATTTCTTTTGTCTAAGTGTAGGTTCAAATACACCCATAGACATACGAGTAGGTGTACTCGTATATGAAATCTAAAGGTATATTTTAATAGATTTTCGCGGTAGACATCTCGCTAGAGACTAGTATATCTAGTTACGCATACTTACATAGTTATATCGAAAACAAGACGATGTAGCTAATTAACTCTCGCATAAGGTATTATCTCGCCTATCGGGAAAGTATTATGAGATACTACAGTTAAAATAATGTCAATTTAACAAGGATTACTAAATTCATATCATATAAATGTATAATAACGAGGCAACTAAAATGCTTGTAAATTTAAAACATTTTTTCGTACAGGAATAAAAGTAATCTTTATTATTAGTTTAATATGTGTGGAAATATGTATATGTATGAAATATAGAGTTACATATACGAGTATAAAATGGGATTAAAGCTGCTGCTAATGTCTTTTATATTACTGCTTATAACTGTTTAGTAAATAGTCTGTACAAACACTATTCGCATCGATAACCATATCTGCGTTCTTACAGTAGATACAGCGAGACAGTTGCGCGAAATGGGTAAGTCCTGCAACAGGAAGCTGTTTGCACTTCCGCTCCTTCCCTGGAAATTCTTTTAAAGAAAATACTTACCCTTCTGTCGTACCACTTTTCTTTTAAAGTATTTTCATTGGACTGAATTGAATTGGATTGAATTTTATGGACATTATCAACATTAACTATCAATTTACTATCCGTTTAAATATACATAAATTTATACTATAATTCCATGAGATTTAATAAAACACAAGATTACAAAAAATGTATAAAGTACTACAAAGAATGTAATAATAGACTCCGCAAACAGCTCAATTAACCGAATTACATACATATTTCAATAGAACGTAGGCCGAGAACTAGATAAATCAAATAGAACGTTTGTATTTTTACCGGACCTAAATACAACGAATTTAGGAACGGTCGAATTGACTGTAACCGTTACAGCTTTGCGAGTTGGCGTAATCCCCGTGGTCGTTGGCTCGCTAACTCGCGTCGCTAAGCAATTGCTTACTCGAACCATGACTTGATGCTGGATGAGACACACAACTAGCGCTTATCATATACAAGATTATGATTAGACTTTGGTTCTTAAAACTTGGGTTATCAAGTGGTTTAAATACATTCTGTCATTAGTTTATATACATAATTGATTTCACGACTCAATAACGATTCAGCGGTTTCAATAGCCAATGTAAAAGCGTAAAAAATACTGCCATTGTAAATTAAGAAAGATAATATAGATATATAAATAAAGCCTAAAATTATGTTCAACTATTTCATTGTCAGGTGTGATTTTCCTTAATGAAAGTCAAACTTAGATGTGAATATATTAGTTCCGCCTTCGTGAGTGATTAATTATGCTTCTCATTCTCTCTCTATAAACATAGATAAGAAAATCAAAGTAAAATAAACACACAACTGATCCCAATTTTTTTAAATTCATAACGCCAATTCTATATCATATGTACTAAAATAATGTATTAATTACAACAGATTATGTTAGTACTGATTATAGCACACTATCATTTGGGATTGTCCTATATGTTAAAATTAGTTTAACAATTGTGGATATAACTTTATGTGATACAACGTTTTTTAATTTTCAATACAAAACTGCACTCCACTCCTTCGATATTCGAAAGTGGCTGTTGAAATTTTAATCCAGCAGTGAATATTTCAATATTGCATGTAAATCGAATCGTAAAATCCTCCAATATCGTTCACTTTATAACACTGTAAAAGGGAATACACACTCGACGTATAATCAAATACGCTGAACGTCACTGGCTGGTTGAAATAGAATTTTTTCGCTCTTAAAAATTGCGATCACGTTTCTAATATAGTGAAAACAATATTCTAGTGACCGGGTGATTTCTGCACAGATGCTTGCCCTTTTGATATTATGTTGGTAGGTAAGAATACTGTCTTGAGTATTGAAATATGTGCAGCCCATGAAATCTTTTTTTGTGTTTTGTCTCCGGGATTAATAGACCGAAATTTATGAGAAATCAAGTCATACTTATTTATTAATTACGTCTCATAAGCGTAGGCTTAACCGGCCACCTAGAATGTATTAAACCTATCGTGTTTCAAATTCAATTTAAATAATATGTTAAAAAACCGATCCGTTTACTTTAGTTTGTACGTCTACATAATAAACTTACTATTAGATGATTTTCTTCATACATATTTAATATATTAAAAGCGTTGTGGCACACGGCTTAAGTGCTCTGTCTATGTGACTTTTGGTACATGTAGCGTACTCAATATCATAATTTGATATCGCATATATTCGCCCCGCGTCGCGTTTTTAATGCCGCGGAGGGGTGTTTGAAATACCTCGCGTCGATTCCGCGATATAAAAAACACATTAATCTGTACTTATCTCGGCGATATTATTTAATGACGCGTCATTTCGCGGTTATTTGTAGCAGTCATGCGGGAATAGATATTCGATGATGCATTTATAGATAAGGTAGCGTGTAACATGGTGTATCGAGAAATAAGTGAAACCAAATTTGAGATTTGACTATGAATTATATCTAAAACGTTTATCTTATTTTGTGATCGTGTTCCGAAACATTTCCCTTACAACTGTAAGGTCGTATTTGCATGAAATATAAAGGTGACCGCACACATAGTTTCCCGTTGTTTATGGCGGTCAGTGAACGTGGTCGTTTTGTTTATTCTCCCCTTTCGCATTCCTGTCTTAGTTCCTTTATTGTCTTACTTTCCGCTTATGACGCTGGATAAAGCATATTTATTATGGTCGGACAAAAGGACGTTGCAAGTTTCGCTTTGAATTTGCATTCAAAATAGTTTTGTAGAAGGACATTTGAAGTTCAACAATAACAGGCAGACAAAAGGTAGAAATGCTTTGTTGAAAGACAAACTTCGCCTTCAACCACTTTACGTATATTATTTGCAGTTTTTATTATACGTGAGTACGAGAACTACATATTTTAAATTACTCTAATTATAGATACTGACAAGTACACTTATCAACTCATCGTATTTCCGCAGTGATACCATTTTACATATGATCATAGTTGTATCTATGTATATGCTACCACCACGCTTTGTTAACGTATTGTACATATAAGCTACATGCATTAGCACTTTAAAATTAAATAAATTATCACTCTATTCAGTTATTCATTCCGTCTCACTGCCTTTATTTGATTATAATGGTCGCTGTCCATTGCCTGTCATATTGCCAACAATCGGCACTCGATCACTCTTCTTTTTCTAATGAGGGGAAGCGTATTGAGGTCCGAAGTGGAATTATTAAAAAACCATTTAGATGTGGGGCAAAGACCGTGATGGATGGTCTCTCCAATCCGATTCATTTCAATTCCAGAGCTCTGATGTCTCTTTATAAAGGGTGAGTATCCCCGGAGTATGGTGATATGTGTAATTCTAAGGTAACTGCCTTTATTTTTGGTTTAATGTTTTGAAGAAAGGACAAATAAATATTAATTAACTTACTACTTCGCCACAAAACTTTCATATACATTTCAGAAAATATTACGTATTTGTTTACTTACCTTTGTATAAAAAATATCGATTTTTAAAAATATCATGCATTGTTTATTGAGAATCAAAGATTGAATAGTGTTTAACATTAGCAATATTTTATTCATATTTAAAAAAAAATTGTGTTAACATTCTAATGTATTCGACATTTTAATGACACAAAATATTTATAACCAATAAAACTATTTAGTCTCTTTTGTGAATAATTGCGTATTACTTTAAAATCTTCAAAATTTACTTGTGTGATAAAGTATGGTGTAATTGCGATTAGCAATAACAAGAATACAGAAGTTGTACCGTCTCATATAACTTGTATTTAGTAAACCTGTAATATCAGGTAGAACATTACTCACGCATAACCAGGAGTGATGAGCTGATAAATCATATCTAGTTGCCGATTTATATCGCAATAAACGGGGAGAAATGGTGGCCATAAATAAATGGCATTATCAACTCTTTTATTATATTTAACCACGAAATATTGTCTACTTCTGACATGAACTTCGTCTATAAAAACTTAAAATACCACAGTGTATTAAAATGTAGGTATATCTAATAAAATTTCTTTTATTTACCGTGTATACCATAATAATAATGATTATTATATATCCCATAATGCCAGTATAATAACAATTTTCTACGTAAAATTATAATAAATATAATAATTTATATATTTATAATAATTTAAGGCGGTTATATTTCTGGTGTTTTAAGTATCTTATTACGCATCTTGAAACTACTTAAAGTAGTTTATGATATTTTTTTCAGAAATCAAGTAATATTAAGCATACCATAAAAATTAAAATAAACGCCATGACAACGTAAAGTATATTTACATGAATGTTATGCAAGATAGAAGGGTTACATGTTACCGTAGAGTCGTAGAGCGGCTACAGTGTAGCTACGAATGCTAAAACCCTGGCCGTTAACTCGGCCTCACTGTATAAAATAACCATCTGCGGAAACCGCCGCTTATACCGCAGAAAAACTCTTTTTGTGAGGATAACTGGCTCTACATCCCCTCTTATGATATGTTTATGTACTTTGAGATTTTATGTGGACGTTCTAACGCCGAGCACGAGTTTTATTGGGTTTATAGAATTTTATGACGCCATATTCTAGGAAGTAGCCGCTGTTTTTTCATTGTTTATTGATTTCAATGCGTCGACCCCTCGTTCGGCTGTCATTGGAAGACAATGAATTGAAAATATAGCTTATATTTATTACATCCACAAATGTAACATTGTATTTGTCATACTGAAGTGTTAGTACCTAAAGACAAAACTCCTAAGACCTAACCTAAGAAAAAATTACCAATGATATCAAACTATAAAAAACAACGTGTTGAGAGCCAGTGTCCGAAGACTCGATACAATTTACTATACATAAGAATAGAGAATGTGCTGTTACTCGAATTGCGCAGTCACTCTTTTAATTATAGATTATGACAAATAAAATAACTCAATATAAAAATTATACAGTAAACAAAACTGTAAAATTACACAATACTAAGAAATAAAGTACTGACTTTATTAATGTCAGTGTGTCAAGCAAATGGTAAATGATGATGCATGCCGGTACCTATGGTATGCTTTACATTAAATACGACCATTTCCGTAAGGGCCGTTTCGTTCTAGCCATATCGCGACAAAACTACGTTTGAAACGGGCTTTAACAGTTTGACGGCGCACTTAATGTATTTATACCGGGCACCAGCCAGCGGCATCTGTGGCTAATGATATCGCTGGACCTGCCACCACTCGTTCCCCCCGCCCGCCGACCCCCTATTACCCCCATGACTCGGTCATTAGTTAAACACGCACACCCGCCCGCATGTCGCAAGTTTATCTTTGGCTAAACTGTAGGTATGTGGACTCGATTAGCCCTTTGATCAAATAATCCGGCGATAAAATAGGGTTTGTCGTGGAAATTTAATTACATTAAATGTCATTGTTCGGGTGCGGTGGCGGTGAAATGATGCTCTGTTAGGGAATTGAGCTGGCAACTTGTGGTACGAAACTTAATTGTGAGCAGTATATGAAGGTAGATTTAGTTGTTTTCTGATTGAAATATTTATATGAAATGAACTCATTCTTTAGTTACTTTTGAATAAAATAAATTGACAATGTCAAAGTTACTTTTCATTTTTTGCTATCGTTGTATAGATTCTACATGTATATATTATTCAGGAACATCTACTTTAATGCAAATTTTATATTTTGTTAAAAGCATTACCGACAAACAAGTAAGCAGTGATAGCCTAATGGTTTGAAAATCATTCTGCCGCTTAGGGCGTCTCTGAGTTCAATTCCTGACACGCACCTCTGATTTGTAAAGTGCGTTTTATAGCTTGTAATTCAAATATCAGTAGCTATAACGCTGAACGATAACATCGTGAAGAAACCTTGCATACCTTAGAGTATGTTATAAAATAGATAATGTTTTTGAGGTGTGTGAAGTCAGCCACTAGGCACTTTGCCAGCGCGATAGACTAAAGCTTAAGACCCTCTCACCATTAAAGGAAACATGGATCTCTTCAACGATTTCCAAACAAATATCCAACCTACAACAATTTTCATTTCATTATTTTAAATTTGTTTACACTCGTTATTCGGTTGTCATTTAAGTACATAACGTACCGATACTCATGATGATATGTAGTTACAGCAGAAAGACACGCTCGTTACTCGCAGCGGGCAGTAAGATTAACCGGCCGTTAGTTTAATTGGCGGTCAACTCTGCACTAGCTCGGGACTAGCACACATGCTGGCCATGAGGATGTGCTATAGGAATACGTAGAAATAAATTGACACTAAAATGCCTAATGGTCAGTGGAACTGATTTGTGTAAACACTTTATTGATTAATCGTTTTAACGTTATTATGTTAAATGGTAAATGGAAATCATTATAATGTTCCTCTAAAATAAAATGGACATTAACGACTGGTCATTTCTGGTAACGGACCGAAAAAGGAAAAGTTAAAAATGTATTTTAAAAAATTAAATATTTGTTAATGAATTGAA
This sequence comes from Agara michaeli, assembly GCA_018245675.1. Taxonomy (NCBI): domain Eukaryota; kingdom Metazoa; phylum Arthropoda; class Insecta; order Lepidoptera; family Hesperiidae; genus Agara; species Agara michaeli. Next base: position 255 of record DWDX01003152.1, on the reverse strand, counting down.
CTTTAAGCTTCATTCACTTCAAAGCTCACCGTTTACTGCAAATGTGTACAAGCAAATACAAACTTTGCAAACAGAGTACAACGTTAACCGGAAAGCAACCTGTATTGCAGAGAAGCGGTCACTCGATTAATACCAACATTAATCTCGACTGCCCGGGGGTCGCGAGGGTTCCGATTTATGCATGCATTTGGCCAATTAATGACGATCGCGTAACTTGTATTTAAATAAACCTACAAATTTGTAATTATATGAAAA
>DWDX01003151.1:0-13689 GCA_018245675.1 Agara michaeli | reverse complement strand
TTCCTTCAATAAATAAATAATTTTGTTACACTTTTTTATTTTCATATTATTATCATTACTATTTTGAACACGCGGGCAAAGCCGGGGTTAACAACTAGTAATTGAAATTTGCTTTAAAGTGACCGATATAAACATCTTTAATGCGATTCACGTATGCAATAGACCAAAGCTAATGGACTATAGAACTCTAATAGACTGCACTTCCAAACAATACGTCCATTTAACTGTCGTTCCTCATTAACGTTAATATTTGGTTAGTCACTGTCATTAATCCGATGAGATTGTTTGCCAAAAGCCGGGATATTACGAGGGCTGAGTAACTGGTCTATTGCTGGTACACGATTACATCCGCCTCGTGTGATACAGAATGGGATTTTACAAACATTTTTTGAGATCTCATTTGATTTATGAAACCGATTTACGATTTAATCGACGAAGATTAAAGTTTTATCGTACGTTTAAGAGCAGATGGATAATACTATTCACGCTCATTAATTATGTTTGTTATTGTACCTATTATATCCAATGATGTAAACATCCTAGTTATTTTGTTTAGTTTTGTTATAATGGAATCAATCATCCATTTTTCATCCGGTATCCAGATTTTGATGGATATATTACGACACCCATTAGTGTGTCTATTTCTGCTAGTTGACGATGACTACAGACACGAAAGCACGCCATGTTCATGCTCAAGTGTGTGGAGGAACGTTTCTATGACCTACGTGGGTTCAACTTTCAGTCGTATTTAAAATCAGACACATGTTTTAGACTTGTCTTTGATCAGTTAACAGTAAAAGTTACGTATAATTGCTCTTAGTATACAAAAATTTACTGTGTTTATAATTCTTCTCTTCACGTATGGCTGGGCAGATCTGGTTAAAAAAAAATTACGTACTTTTTGGGTTAGCTTAATGTTTTTTAGTTATCGTTGGACCCAGTAGTTGGCGCTAATGTCAAGGTTCTATTTTGTCATAGACTCCGACCAAACTTTTTAATTCCTCTCAGAAAATAATATAAGTAGGTATATTCCCAAATTTACTAAATTTTTCCCAAATGACGAAGAATACGGTAACAATTTGTTATTATAATGAAGATTTCACGTCAATACCTATTTTCAAATTGAAATGTCAAACAGTATTCCGTTTAAAATAAAATAAAACACGAATATAATATATATGTCTGTGTTTTCGAAACTATAAAGTAAAGTTAACGCCAGCACTGACAGCAGCTGTCAGATGTTACAACTGGCGATGATTAATTAAATGACGTTTTCGAAGAAATACACAGACAATTTTACCGCCAAAATGTATTAACATGTGTACTTGTATTAGACATTTGTAGTGTCTATGGAATGATACAGATTTTTAATTAATATAATCATGCACAGATAGACATAACAGATAGATATATTAATACAGAATTATACACTAAGCCGTAAAAACAGATATTCACAGAATAAAATCGACCCTTAATTGCATCTGAGTGAGAAATTTTACAGACTTCTGTGAACGTTCCTTTTTAAATCAAAATAAGTACAAAAAATGTATAACAACTGGTTTAGACGAGAACAAAGTAACATTGTTACAACAACAAAGTTTCCACCCATTAATAATTATAAATATCTCGTAAACTCCAAACTATTTACACCTAACACGATTGGTAATCAACATTCCTCCTATATTTGTCGCAGTGTCGCAAGCATTACTATGTTGTCTGGATTTCGTCTCCATAGAGCAAAATAAAGGGAATGTGACATAACTGTGCCGATACATACTACATCGGATACTTTCCAGAACTTTCCAGAACCCTGTATGTCTTTATAGTTGAACGGAAAAGACTTACATATATGTTTATTTTGGTGGGATTTTTTTAGAATTAGATTAATATTATTATTTCAAAACATAAACGTTGCTAAGAGGGTTTGATGTGTCCGATTGTGAAGTAGTTTAAAAAATGGCACCGAAGGAGATACAATGCTTAACTGACAATATTCGTAAAGGCCATTAAATCCAATGTTAACTCTCATTAAATTACACGTTAATTATTAATCAAATTCACTTTTATTATTCGCTTCTGTGTCTTTCTCTTCGACAGAATAATATATTAGTTACGCAATAAAATTAAGTAATTTTGAATAAAGAAGTCGGCCTATGTAGACCAAATGGACAGTATGGAATGGATCAAATGGATGTTAATTCACATACGAAATGCGTTAAAGTACACTTACGTTCAGTAGGGAGTTGTAGGCTTCGTCCAGCACTTTTATGTCCTCGACAACCATCCGCTGCACGCAGTCGTATCTGTACTCCTCGAGGCCCATCACCCCGTCGTTGTTGATGTCGGTCATCTTGAAGTTGGACTCGATGAAGGCCTTTAACGCTTGTGGGAAATCTTGATATTTTTTTCCCACGCAAGTGTTCTTGACTGCCGTTTTAAATTCCTCCACTGATACCGTGCCGTCCTGAAATAATGGTTTATCAACAAAATGGCGGCAAGCGTTGGTAAAACAAAATGGCGGTAAGCGTGTGCTACATACGCTGCAGTGTTTTTTTTTTCAACTAGCCAACGAGCTACTGTTATTTTGCTTTTTGCTTGCAATAATTTTTATTTTCTATGAGATAATATGTGTGTTACGTTGTTATTTGGTTGGTGTCAATGTGTTGTATTAATTTAGCGTGTATTATATAAACTGTCGCGATATATTAATAATTGTATTCCCCATAGATTAACATTTAATGAATATTTTATAAATACCGAAGTTTTTCCGAAAAAAAAAATATTTATTCAAATTTATTTTTTATTAAATAGAATAACTTTTTCTACATACATATCAATATTTAATTGAAAAACGAAATAAAGCTTTGATTATTTTGATCGCATCTTATTAAAGTGTCCCTACTTGCAATTGATGAAGTATTAAGACTCTACCAATACAAAGCATCTCTACGAAGCTTAGTTTGTTTAGATCAAATAGCGTTAAGCCTTCTCGAGCTTGCCTAAGTAAACAGCGTGATCTACGCCGCAATTTACGTTACCTTGCGTTGTTATATGCGTTACGTTGCGTTAACGTTACCGTGCCGTGCTTTGCGCTGCGTTGCTCATCTACACTATGCGTTGCGTTGCGTAGCGTGTAATGTAGTGAACGTGTAACCGACATAGTCTAGAACCTTGTCGAAGTCCGCGAGCCGGGCGATCTCCTCCCAGAGGCTGAGCATGATGTGCTCGTACTTCTGCAGCCGCTCCGTGCTGCAGTCGCCCTTGCCCTCGAGCACGCACGTCCTCAGCGCGAGGCACTGGAAGTCGTGCGCGTCCAGGTAACCATTGTTGTCGATGTCTGGGAATTGTACAATGATTTTTGATTATGTATTTGTGAACTTTACACTTTACTTTCTACCCCTACCCCCCTACTACCTCTAGATACTAACTGGCTAACTCGATTACTTTAAGATGACTAACTTGAGGTTGCGGTTTCGATTTCCACCCAGGTCAAACGTTTGTGTGATGAGCACATTTGTTCTGAGTCTGGGTGTAGTAAACATATTTATACATAAAAGTTATATATATATTACTAACTTTTGCCCGTGACTTTGTCCCGCGCATATATTATTATACATATAAACCTTCCTCTCGAATCACTCTATCCATTTAAAAAAACCGCATCAAAACCCGTTGCGTAGTATTAAAGATGTAAGCATACATCGGGACACAGGAACAGCGGAAAGTGGCTGTTTTATACTATGTAGTGATGTATATATGTAGTTTATCAGATTGGTCACCATAGCACACGCTCTGCCTAGCGCGGGGTCCGATGGCCGTGTGTGGTGTCCTAAGATATTATTATTATTTCGAGTTACAAATTTTATAGCAGAGCCTGGTTGTTACTACGGAATATAATAATGAAAGTTTTTGTTTATTTATTGTTTGCTTATTATATAGTTAATCTTTCAGTTCGCGGCGTCCCGGCGTCAGCGACTACTTGTCACTCCTGATCATTTGCATTTCAAATTAAAAAAAAATGGGTTGTGGCCAGTTTGTTACAACTATTTAATATTCTAACTTAACTGGTATATTTCAAAACTAAGTTGTCGGTGATACACGAGCACACTAAAAAGCACAAGTTTTAATTAACCGAATCACATTAATGGCTACATCAGACTATGTTTGTTTAACAGCAAAACTTTGTAATAGAACATTAATTTATAATTGAAAGTACGACAAGTGCAATGCCCTCAATATAACGACTGCGACCGAAGCTGAGCGGCGATACTAAGTTATTCTCCAAATCGTTCTCCAACAATCTTGCATAAGTAAAGTTTGTACGGTTACCATGGTAAAAAAGGCATTTTGATTAGTAGGCAGCTTGCCCTACCGTTACTAATATGGCCAAAAACAAATGTGTATATCGATTTTAATTCATATAATAACATAATTAATTAGACATTTAATATGATACAAACTTAGCACCATACAGAGGATCATTCGATATATTTACAACTCTACAAATCTTCTCTACCCTATTCCTTCAAACATGTGAGTCTTCATTCGAACCCCCTAATTATATTCCAAATTCAAATTTAATTATTCATCAAAGTATTGCCATGTACACAATTGCCTTCATATATGTTTATAGGTGTGAATCATAAGCAGTCCACATGCTATGTTCTAATCAATTAGCGTTTGCTAAAAATAAGAGTTGTACTCTAAACGCTGTAGAGTGCCTATTAAAATACATTAAAATCTATTTCTGTTGCGAACTCATCAATAGCGCTCGGGTGTCTATTAAAGACAGTTAAATTTAACGTATGACAATCGTGGCGAGAAATCGTCATTAGTAGATATAAAGCTTGTCATGTGACATTATGGCAACACTACATTTTACATAATGCGAAACGTACAAACGAGCGAAGTAATAGACAATCGAGGCTTTAGTTCTATATCGCAAAAAGCTATTAGCGAGGCATTTAACTGAAGTCTATTTTGCCGAAACGAGACCCTTATTTATTAGTGCTTTACATGTCGGCATGATACAAAAAGAACAATACTTAAGCTCTTTACATATTTATGAGGATGTATAACTATTGGTGGATGCGTGAGGCCACGACCTTGTCATGAAATTGTGGGTTAATATGTTGCTATAGATAAAACGGTATTCTATACGGATTGCCCAAAGAACTCGCCCAAATAATTTTGTCACGATATTTTTAAAGGTTTTTCTACCCAATCCCTTCTTATCATTCAAGATCGATACGGTTATGTACGATATATCATTTACAGTTGAATCGTTTGTTTTATGAAAAACTTAATATTACAATTGTATTCATAATTTCGATTGATACTAATGTTAATGGTGTAACATAAATAATAACAAGTATCAGAAATTTGGCGTACTGTGCGGCAATTATTAATGGCGGCATTGCTGCTAAACATCACAGCAATGTGAATGTTCGTGTCGCAACGGACAAATTAGATCGTTGCCACTTGGCCGCTGGTAGACAATAGGCGTTCGCCTAACGCCAAGATCAGCCTTTCGCAAGCAATCAGCTCCGAACCCAATCTACAGATAATTAACGTGTAAACAGCCACGCATATGTTCCGACGGGGATTTATAACGATCGGTATCGCTCTCTGCCAATCAGACACCCTTCAATGTCGACCGCAAATTGTCTATGTCGGAAATTCGAAAATAGAACTCGTTTCTAGTTCAGCCAGTAATTCATAAAATGATATGTACATATATAGTATTCTTCTAGTACTTTACATGCTGTATTCTGATTTGATGACAGTAACGATACTGAATAGACAAGATTTAAAAAAAATGGGGCAGCAAGGTTAATTACGTTAACCGCCATTTGTAAAGAAAAACTTTTATAAGTGTTCATGAATTTCGATCAAGTTTAAGTGCCATCCACAGAATTTGTAAATGGTGAAATTAGGCAGAGAGCAATATTTAAAACAAATTTCGGGCCTTGTATAAACCTAAGTTACATACATATGTTATAATATCTACTTATAGCCCTTCTGAGGTTATGTTAGTTCATTATTCATTCATAGCTAGAACCTTTAATTATTCAAATTAGGCGTAGTAAGTCGCCTTATTCCGCTTTAGAATAATTTAGCTCGTTATTTATAGAGTACACAATTTCAGTCTTATTTATTACACATGTCATGTCTGCTTTTAAGACGATTTTAAAAAATATACAGACAAAAAAAAATACAGACGAATTGAGAACCTCCTCCTTTTTTTGAAGTCGGTTAATAAACAGTCGCGCGTTTATTTCACGTGCGATTGATTCGTTAAACATAGTTGCTAATGTGCAAAACTCAAAACTAAGCTGATGTAAATAGATTAATTAAGGAAGTCATTCCGCCACCATGCCAAATGTCTTTGTTATTTTGTTTATTCCCGCGTGTTTGCGCAGGTACCTACATAATTGATTATCCCAAATTAATTTGAGATTGAGCTATCATTGGTTTAAGTGGACCGATTTGGTTTACAGGTGAGTTTATTTTAATAGAAAAGATTAGGAAATAAATTGTGATTGTTTTAGCCAACATGTTTTAGTATCCGAATATCTCTGGCTAATGAACAAGTCATGTGGATGACGATTTTTGTTAGGTATAGAGATGTTTAATTTAAATTATTTAGAAACTTCTTTCGAAAAATTCCGATGTAAAAATATCACAATGTACCGTTTTAATCTACTTTATTACTGACGGTTAGATATTTAAAATAATTGAACAGATAATTGGCGAGATAAGCTAAAAGTTCGCCAGGCAATTATAGAGTTAATTTTAGATAACGTTTAAATACGCAGCGACAATGGCCTGTGATTGATTATAGTAATGAAGAAACCGAGCATCACATTGTCACTGGCCAGATGAACATTTCTGACACATGAATAAATAAATAAAATGAATAATGAACATCAATTCACCTTTGTAGATAATGTTCTATTAATTTAATTCATACTATAAAAAAATTTAAAAATCACTCAGTTTTTATGCGATAATTAAATAAATGACATTTATGTTTTAAAGTACAACATTAAACCAAGTATATAATTTCATTTTCATGTACTAAGTAGGTATAATAGCTAGAAATGTCAATCCATTAAATAAATATATTTTCTTTTTAAAACATTTACCTGGCAACACTATAGAACTATACGAAATGAATAAAAAACTTTCGAAATTCAAAAACAGCGCTCACGCGCCCTCCTGTATAAGATGTATTGTGTCGGTTTAGCGTTCAATATACATAAATAACCGCCTTGGTTCAAGTCCAGTGGTGCAACCGCAGACGCCAGACCTAATGCCCCAATAACCGTTTAATTGCTAATCGTAATTACATGTATTTACTCGGTTCTATGTCTTTAATCTTTCAAGGGTGGAAAAACAGACTATATCGACATACCTACTAATTGGTAGGTAGCCCTCCACAGATACAAATGTCGTTAAAAATAAATAAATAAAAATAATTCCAGTATTTGGATAGATAGCAGCGCTCGTTATTTTGTATCTCTTTTGATTGCAATGAAAATTACCCTGCTTTATATTTAAACGATTGATATGAAGCTCGCCGTTAAATCCAATAATTACAACAATATTTTTTTCTCTCTCTCTCTGTCCTACGGGGTATATAACAAAAGCCCTACGGCATCGCTGGCGGCCATCTTTTCGAGTCCTAAGTTACGGTTATTAAATAAACAAGTAATTATAAAGTTCATGAAATTGAAGGCTAAATTGGAATTATCCAATTGTATTAACAATGTATTAACATTGTTGAGATTTTAATTAATAGCATTAGTTCGGATAATATGAAAGGTACATCTTCATTGTAAGGAAATATAATAAACCTGTTAAACCTATTTATTGCTTTCCTATAAATATTTTTGCTAAATCTAAGCTATCGGAAAAGTCATCTTACGATAATATTTGTAGCCATTTCTGTTTTCCTTGGTTCCCTAAGCACACTTATAATAAATAACTTATCTACCGAAAATAAAAATGTCACTCCTATCCCGAGTGGTTTATAAAATGTCACGGCCCAAGTTAGGTTCAATTTTTTATTCATGCCGGTATGAATTTCAAGTTTATTCGGTATCCGGTTTATACTTGTTTGCGATATAATATGGACCAGTGAATCCGTTGAAGATATTCAGACCTCAAAGTAAGTATCAAGATGTCAAGTGCTCCCGTCAATTGAAAAATCGGAGTATAAAAACTCTTTATATTCTTTAGAAATTATAGATGTGGATAATGAAAAGAAATCAACAGTCAAACACTACAAAAGGACATAAATACAAAATAAAAAATATCTTCGACTGAAAAAAATAAAAAAACAATCCAACCAAAAATCAATAATATTTAGAAGATATTTTATGAAGGTAGAGACACTACGTCACCGTGCAAGCTACTCACCGTAGAGATATCTCACGACGAAGGAGACCCTGTTGTCCCAGGAGTAGGCCATGTTACTCGATGTGGAATGACAGGCGTGTCAATGTGGCTGAAACCTGCGTAGCTGCGGCGCGAGAGACGCTGTGGTCGCGCGGCGGCTGACGGCTTCCAACTGGCGCGAGCCGGCCGCCGCGCGCGCCACTCCGCCTCGAATAACCGCGAAAACGCGACGAGAGCCGCGCACCACGTCACAACTGACACTTTACATTAGGTACATTTCACAATCATATTCTTCTATAGTTTCATCTTTGTTCTAAGTCGTCTCCACCGGCTAGAAATAGGTAGTACATAGCTTAATTCTCACGACTTTACAATCCGGGATTTAATAAAAGTTATCTTCACAAATTTTGTTTATTTTTTTATATTTTCAAACGTATTTGATTTAACTACATTGGATTTTAAATTCCATCCTACTCCGCTATTCAATTCTTGGCCTCCTAAGTAACTGGACCGATTTTGGTGTTTTTTTTTTAGTTTAAGTTGTGTACCTACGGATTTAAACGGCTTGTTCTTAGCTACAATTTAAAGTAATTGATTCTCTTATCATAATAATAATGCATTATAATTCCACCCTAAATCATTTTCATTTGAAGTTTAATTATATTTAGATTGGCTAGTTTCTCTTTATTATACTAGCTAGTGCGCGCGGCTTCGCTCGCGTGGATTCTGTAATATAAACTCATAGAAGTATAACAATTTCGCAAAGCCTTAATAAGCTACTTAACGCTACTCAAGTCAGTTAGTTAAAACGTGTATTTTTATATACATATGTAGATTTCAGAATACGGTACAGAACTGAATTTTATCACTACCGCTTGGCATCGGCGAGGCGCGACGACGCTTTGGACGAATTTGAGGAATCATTTCAATCACAAATCGCCTTCCTGATGGACGGCCGGCCGCTAATTTCCATCGCGCGATGCCAGGAACACGTTCAGTCACCTACATTGCTACATACTTAGACGAAACTTCGTAGTAGTCACAGCAATACAAGATCACAATGACACTTTAGGTTTTGTTAATGACATCTTTTATTAGCGGACATTGTACCACCTGTTATCGAGTAGATTGTCGTAGCAGCTCATCGAGATTGCACGTATGCGACGGACCGTGTATATTTTTAAATAAAACACAAATTTAACATACCCTTAATTTTCTTTTATTTACTTACTAAGTTAACCTTACGGATCTTAATCTAGTTCGTTTACATAGCTTTACTCAACTCGAAACACCTAGTCCCTGCTCTGTGAAATTCAGTGGGTGCTGAAAATAATATATCTAACTGCGGATTCCGTTCCAGAACTCCAGAAAACCATTTAGCAATATCAGTGGCCGAACCAAGGGTGATTTCCTCTCAATCTTAACATGCAAGCTGGCACTGCAAACAATTTGTGACGTCGGGAACGAATGTCTTTTATGGGAGGATGTATATCTAAATCAGGATAAGAACTACATTTATAGCAAGATGAAACTCGTATAAATCGATAATACATACAACGAAGGGATATAAACAATTTTTCGGAGGATGGTAGTACCACGAAGGTTTTATATGCCCTGCTGGTGTCAGGCACAACTAACTCCGCGTCTTCCATCGGATGAATGAAAGTAAAGAAATAATTGAATATGGAAATACTAAATTTCTCGATAGAATAACACAAATACGAGTATGATTTTTCGAAAAAAAGTATGATGTAATTTAATTATATCCATACTGATATTATGAAATGCGAAAGTGTGTTTGTTTGTCCTTCGTTCCCGACAAAATGGTCTAAAGGATCGATATGTTTTAATATGTAGATAGTTGAAGAATTGGAGAGTGACGTAGGCTGCTATTTTTCGCGGGCAAATATCTAATTTCCATTGAAAAACACGTTTTACACAGTGCCAAAAAAAACTTACAATTAGTAAATGAGAACCTTCAAGAAATCTATGTTATTGAAGTCTTTTCTTCGCGATGTGACTTCTATTTTTCTACGTATCACATTCTAGAACACAATAGGATGTTTTTAAGACGTATATTAAGTCTTGAATATTTAACTATAGCTTTATTAAACTACATACATATAAATATAATATTGAAAATTAATGAACTGAGCCAAATACAAAAGTTTCTGTTACAGTACTAACCATAACATTTAGTAAATTCCTTAACAATGTGACTAAAACATAAGAATGAGCAAATACGAGGCAGGTGGTCATGTGTGTTAAGACACTGATGTTGTTCAGGGCATACCCATGTTTTCACAGTTGCCTTTTTATACTCTTTGAATACAAAACATGTATAAAAAAAAATCCTGGTTCTACTCCCTAGCCTATGAGTAATTAAATAATGTTCTATTGTATTATTATTATTACAGGCGTGATGTTACGTTTTTATTGTATTATAAAGTTTTATTTATAAGTACCATGGTTTTTTTACTGAGTTTGGTTATACGAAAACAGCTGACTGAAAGTTTTGAAACTCGCGGCTTAAGTGTGGCGCAATTATTAATGTCGTATTCCATGCGGCGTACGTGATACAGATTATCTAAAGTAAGATTTAGGTTTTTAAAAAAAGCTGAATTTAAATTTTGTTCTATAACATTTTATAATAAATCATTTAATAATAATTGGGATTAAATTATTGCAATGTAGCACTGTTTACCATAAAATAAATAGGAAAATCTACAAATAAAACGTTTTCTGTTAAAACAGTCATGTTTCGCTTTATATACTGTCATTACTGTTAGTGTCTGTCAATGTCAATGTCAATGGTCAACAACAAATAATTTTTGTATGCTTTTTTTATTTCTTTAAATACAATACACATAGCGAAGTAAAATTAAATTCAAGTGTTTAATAATTTCTGTCATGCTTCATAAAGAATACAGTAATTTTGTAAAATCTAGTCCAACCCAGACGCGACTGCAGCCGAATACCCATTTCAAATTAAATGGCGAGGAAGCTAAAAGGCTTTATTTAGAAGAAGTTAAAGATGTGAAAATTCATGACTCATCATTCGATTCGAGAGCAAGTGTCCCTAAAGTTCAAACCGCTGCTAAATGTTTCCGAAAACGAAAGGTTGACGAAGTAAACACATCAAATTCTAATTTGTTTATATCTGCACAGAGGAACGACGTGGACACGTTGATGGCGATATTAGACTCATGTCCGGACAAAATTAATACCGTGGATGAGTATGGATGGAGCTTACTTATGATAGCCTGTCAGGCCAACTCTGTGGACACGGTCAAAGAACTCCTGAAACGGGGCATAGACACATCAGTCAGAGACAAGGCTGGCAATTCAGCCATTACTTTCGTAATTAAGAATAAGAACCTCATACTAGCAGATATTCTTCTAAACACTAAAAATGTCGACACTAAACCATCTAGAAACATAGAAAGAGTAAAACTAAAAGAGGAATATGTGTGTAAAATTTGTAATAACAGAAAATTTCCAGACAAACAGGAACATTTATCATCTACCGTTCATAATATTAATGCTAGCAAGGACAGAAAAACCCCAGCTAATTATATGATACCGGAATCGAATAAAGGATACCAAATTATGTTAAAAGTTGGCTGGGATAAAGAGTCTGGACTGGGTAAAGACGGGTGCGGAAAAAAGTACCCGGTAAAAGCCATTCAAAAGCTGGACAGAAAAGGTTTAGGATTAGATGACAAGAATGCAAAGAAATCCAGGGACAATGATTCTATTAAGAATATCAATAAGAGAAGACTAAAAAATGACTATAATGAAAATAGAAGATTTGAAGTCAATTTCAGAAGAGAGTTTTATTGATCAACTATCTTCTACCATAATGAGAAAAATGGGAGGTTTGTTTCAACATGTGTTAACCCCACATATCAATGAAGTAACAACAGCACTGCCTTATGTCTACAATGGATGTAAGGAGAATTACAACCAAGTCTCGAGCATGGTGACAAATCTATGTTGGTATATCTAAAATATGTTCATATTTTAAGATAGTCTTTGTAATAATATTTATAATAATCAAATTTAGAACTTTTATAACATTAAAAAAAAAATTAAAGCAAAAAATTATAAACTTGACTGAAGATGACTTTCATTTTCATATACAAAATGATTACTATTCCTATTAGTCATGTATTTGACAATCCCAAAGCGTTTACTTTTGTCCGACACACAGCCCTTGCTCTTAGAGGTATTATGTCCAGATTTTGCATGAAAACTAGGTAGTTGTTTTAGTAACGATTTATTTGCTAAGGAGCTGTCTAGATTATGCATTTAGTTCTAATGCGCTTCTACCCACATATTTACTACTTTATTGCGACAACAAGGTAGGTACGTGTAAATAACCAAACGATAGGTAACATATTATATAACCAGAGGTAACCTTGATGTCATCTGCGATTTGATTAAAGTACGTGCATGTTGAGACATGGATAGCATAAATGAATTTCAAATATTCTTTCATCCGACATTATTCTGTGATCGCGAAGATTACCTTCGGTAGATAAGTGCTCTAAAGTGCAATGCAAAACTATATTTCAATATTCCATTCCTAACCTTTGGAACTTTCAATGTTGTTGATAGATATTTTTTATCAATACATTGATATGTAAAGACCCATTTGAGCACATTAGATTGTATACTGATATAGATTATTATCCATAATTTGAGTATTAAGCCTATACATTTTGAAAATCTAACTGGATGGAGAAATAAATTACATTGGATTTCTAATATTAGAGATGTTATAATGTATATGATATTTTCTGTCTGTAAAGTCTACCAATCTCCACTTGGCCAGCGTGGTAGACTATGCCCTAAATGCGTTTCAGTATAAGGGGTGACCCGGTATCAATCATGGACAATAAAAAGGCCAGTGGACCAATAAAACAGCCAAAAAAAAGATTTCTACTATACAATTTATTGTAAAAACAATATTGTGAACTCAATTCAGCTATAAACATTAAAATGGACAGATGTTTCTCTATTCATACACAGTGCTACTTTATTAAAACCTTTACCTATCTGTTACACTGCTTCGTTGGTCGGGCGGTTGCTAGCGCGACTGCCGATCGGGAGGTCCTGGGTTGAAATCCCGAATTGGGTACTAGTGGATTTTTCTAATTTAGAATTTCTAGTAGTGACTCAAAGTCTGGATGTGTGCCCGGTGCACGGCAATAGGCTCACCACCTATTCCATTGTGGGACTTACACGTAACTGGTGAAATGTGGGGGTGTACTACACTCCTCT
>DWDX01003150.1:0-13691 GCA_018245675.1 Agara michaeli | reverse complement strand
TATAAATACCTTTTCCACCACATATTTATACATATATACATAGTAAGTTTTTTTATGTCCCTAAAGGTTCATAAAGTTCATTCGTTACAATTAAAAAAGTATCCATTTTTAATAAATAGTTAAAATAAATAAAAAATAGATAAAAACAAAATGATTGAGCTTTTCATTAGTATAATTTTTTTCCCACCCCCTGCTTTTTTGTGAAGACCTTATTATAACGGAAACTTCCGCATCCAGCAATGGATATACATTTAGTAAAATTAAATACCCTTTATTATTTGCGTTAATAAATCTATGAATATTTTTTTTCCTCACTTATTTAGCTCGAGGTGTGTAGAGAATGAATTTATACAAGTTATATAAACAGTAACTAATTTTGTAATAATATAATAAAGGTAACATAATACGCAAGAAATCAAATGAATGTGAGTTTATCTACGCTATATTATAAGAAAAAATACTGTCCGATTCATACATTTTATACTATTGAATTACAGATAACATACACACAAGATAATTATAACGTTAGTGGTACTTTTTTCACTTTACGTACACACATAAAGTTCATATGCTTCGGTGTATAAAAAATCAGAATACTTACTAATCGTAAATTTTAACGTAATATTTATAATAAGTTTTAAGTTTAGCTTTGTAACCATTATCAGAACATTATGCGTGTAACGGATCTAAACCTACAAACGTTCAAAAACACTATTATATTTTGTACTCTTTGGTAAATTATAATAATGATACTACTTCCCATGAGCGATAAACAAATATGCCAATTTATTTATAGATGTCTCAGTTATTTAAACTTGCATTTTTTTTTCTTTTACTATCGTACATTACCCGTGACGTAACCGAATCAGAATTTCAGTGCTGCGCACATATGACGCACGCAGTTTTTAAACGAACAAACGTCAAATTGTACTTGCGTGTGCTTACAGTCGTGAATTTTGGAAATTTTTTATATAGGTTTATTTAAAATCTAGTCTCTACCGTGACGACCAGTGATGGCTGGAAAACTGACACAATTCGAAACTCCTAGCTCCGCCAGTTCGGATAGGTAAATCGTGTGCGCTAACCTAAATTATTGTTTGTTTGTACAGCTGTCTGGCGTCAACAAAATTTCCGAATCGTTTTCAGTGCAAGCATGGCCATGAACGTGTCTACACAGTGTTTTGATGTGCGATATCTCTGTGCATCCCTAGATTAACTCAAAGTGCTCCCTAAACCTCGCCGCCTCCTGAAACCATAACCTATGCAAAACGCATTGTGATTTATTTTTAGACATTTATTTAGTACATTGGCAGCTTGCTTCCCGCTGTAAGATTACGCCGTGAAACTGACACGTGCTCGGGGCCTACTACCTCCCGAAACGTGTCCGTATCGCATAAGAAAATTACAAATTCTACAAGAAATGGAACCAGGTTCATTGATCTTCGCGAACCCGTAAGATATTTGATGAATTTTATTTTAGAACGCCGTCATCGTGTCTAGTTTACGTCTTTGTTTTGGCTTCTGTCATTTTCGAAGCTGCTCTCTATATGTATAATTTGCATTAAGTGTGTCTGCTTATTGTGCAATACCAATCTCAGCTTAAATTCTATATTCTTCAAAAGCACACCCACAATCCCTCCACACTCAAACAATGAACTATTCATGCTAAAAACAGCCTTGAGATAAACAGATAGTAAACACATAAACTGTTTACCTCATATCAGTCGGGAATAGATAACATCAAAGCTTGTGATAACTGATGCAGAATTTTAAAACTTGTCATTATGATAGTACTGAGTAAACATCAAAATCGATTTACAAGTGTAAACATTTTTTAATTTCAAGACTCAATATTATTCTGTAATTCAAATTAGTACCTATTTAAAACCTTCTTATATTTTTATTATTGGCAGGTATCTATCGTATTTGTTTATCACCATATTTTCTACTTCACTTGAAAAATAATACTTAGTTCAAGTTGGTTTGCGTTTATGACTTATCAGTTTTAATCATTACTTATGATAAAGGAAAACTTTTAATCAGTCACAATATTATATTTCTTGAGAATACAAAACAGAAAACATCGTTCGGCACAATTATATAATTATGTAAACTTTCCTCCTGCATTGATTGAAGTTTTATACAATCAAGACATTCAGGTCATTGGTGCGACATGTTTTATTAGGGACATTATTACATCATTCTTCAATTTCCTAGCTTGGTCATTTACCTGGCTTCGACACTTGTCTAATCCTGCTAATCTAAAATCTATTGTTGTCTGCAACTTACTTAATTTGGTTACATAATCAAAATATCACACATGGCCCTTTAGGGGAACAAAATAGTAATACTTACCAAAATTTGATCTAAAAACTTTAGCAATAGAACATTACATTACCAGTGCTCAGACTTATTGTACTAAGGATTGCATAGCACTAATGAATTCCTTAACTGATTCGCTTACTTATTACTTGTGACACGAGAGGCGTGTTATTTTTGAATCGAACATAACACCCTCAAATTAAATTTTAGAAGGGTCTACCTAGAACAAAACTATCATGATTTTCCACGTAGATTTAGCTTGTTGTGTTAGCCTCTGGAGATTGTGTGAATTTAAAATTTGCAAGGTATGACAACCTTCATAAGTTGCATTCAAAACCGATTCGTCGCTGATGGCACAAACGGCATGCCATCAACTCGTATAGCCGTTGACACGCCAGTCGTGTCACAGAAAATTTGTTCATAGCCATGGCGAAAAGCTTTCGGAAACGGGCGCCGCAACGAATCGGTTAATTTAGTAAAACATTTTACAAGTAATGTAATTTTTAAACTAAAAATCTATTATTATATGGAACGTGCCTAAAAAAGCTATGAATAATTCCAATCTTGACAAACCTCAATAATAGGTATAAAAGAAATTTGCCTGTCCGTTATAAGACCTTGTACATTCACCTTTATTATTGTCACAGTTTATCAAACTGCCAAACTGGAACTGTACGAAGCACTTTAGTATTGTTATGTCACCTTAATTAATCTATACCTCGTTTACGCTGACCAGTTTGACACATTACAATCACGACCCTATTTTTAGAATGTTTCAGTGGAATTGTAAATAAGTGTTCTTTTTGTCAGATGTTCCAAAGTGTATTTTGGTCCGAACGATGTGGTTGCCGGTCCGCGAGTCTGTTTAAGGTAATCGTCTCCGTGCTCAAGAATACCAACGTTTTTGGGACCAGCTTTGAATATCAACTAGACTATCATTATTCTTACTCCTTTGGTGCTGTAATCGATGAATCCTAACGGGTCGCCTTATTGACAACGTTGGCTCCAGATATTCATGGGTGGTAGTGTTACCTGTGACTATTACCTGGTAATTTAATTAATTCGTTCTCACAAGAAGATTTAAGGCTCTGGTCCCCGTGCTGATCGAGTGTGAGTTTTTTTAAAGTACTATTTTATGGCTGGCTGCATAAACGTGAAGTAAAATTAATAAAACCATTTACCAAAATGTGGTCTCAATAAGACTAAAACTGGTATCTGTTGTAAAACAACCTGTTTTCGATCTGACCTTCTACGTATTGCCCATGATGGCATATTGATTATCTTTTCTTTAGTTGAAAGTTATGTAATGAAGCTTCATACCTTGAAAAGAATTATGTTGACTGTGAATTACAATTGTTTACTTAACAATTGCTTTAGTATAAAATCTATTATACCAACTGTTCCACAATACTAAGGAGTGATGCTAGACAAGCAACATGCAGTTACCACACAATTTTGCTGTTTTAATAATGTATTCCTACATGTCGAAGTTCATTGATCAAATTGAACAACTTATTTATGTTGTACAATGAAATAGACATTAGTCTTCTTTAAACCGACCTGCTATAGCATAATAACGAAATATAGTGGTATATTATTCATGTTATCAGGATGGTTTGAACATAAAATGTACTTATATATAACTAATGTACTAAATAGATTAAGAGGAAGGCAATAATTAATTGAGTAAAATAGACCTGTTTAGGATTAGTCACACCAACGATTTTCTAGACCTAGGTATACGTATTTCAACTATATATTACACGATAAACAGAAGTTCCATTATCTATGTTATTACTGCACACATAAATTCAGACAATAAAACAAGACAAATTACTTGTCCTTGGTAATTACAGTAGCAGTATTTCTGTAGTAGGTAGGTACATAAAGGATGTTAAGGTTAAAACATGGCGGATAAAATTTTCGGTTCATTTATATTCCCGCCCTATATTTACGTCAATATTCGACCGTTCAGCAGTTCAGTTTCTGTTACTCGCGCGTCGAGTTTGTTGAAGTGCATTATTTATCTGTGCCTACATTCCAATGTTCGAATTTGAAAAATATGCTTGAATTGGGAATCTAAATCACATGTTGTTTACTATTTACAAAATTCATATCACGGTTTTAAATTGTGCTCCTTACATCTAACTTAATTCGTATTTATTCACGTAGAATATGAATGACCTTTGTCGCTCTTCGACTCTTGGCGGAACTGACCACGGTCACGTTTTATTGCAATGAAGGATTTGTCCTTTGTGCCACTTGCAGTTTAAATGTATGTGTAGTGTTGTTGGTATACCTACATTAAGGTCTTTGTATTGACTCAGACATTGGTCAACTTTACTCACACTGTAACTCGCGCTAAATACTAACACACTTAGCTGGTTTTTACACTTACGGGAACAAAGGGAGAGGTATCAAACAAGTTCACATCTTATTAACCTTGTTAACACAGACTCTGATATACAATTTTATTTTTACTTGTTCATATCAGCACAACAAAAGCTAATAATAGGTAGGTACAAGTGTTTACCAATATAGACACTTCATTAAGTATAGATAGTTTTTAAATTTCGTTCGTAATATTGTTTATACACGTATACAAATCAACTTAAAATAAATCAAAGTACAATTTAGGGTCGGTTTCTAAGTTTTAGATAAACGCTCTTAATGTAATGATTGATTTTAAGAAATGCAATTTCTACGCGAGTAAAGTCGCCGGAATAAGCAAGTATTTGATGAATTACGAATACGAAAATACTTTGCATAATATAAATATGACAAATTATGAAATTCTGACATAAATTATCGCGCGCCAACAATCACGCTACTATTGTCAATGCGAATGTTTGTATGTTTGCGACTCCTTCACGTCGGAACGGCTGGATGCATATGCATGGAAATTTAGAACGCATAATATGATTATTAGAGAGGAAAAAAATGATTACCTTTTATCGCAAAAAATATGCATATCTAAAATCAAATAAATTTAAAACAAGTTTCATCATATTTATGTACAAAAAGCGACTTAAGTAGGTAGTTTACAAAGTCTGCATGGCTTGATTGTAATGAATTTTCTGGCCTCGTTTCGTTCTTGATTAGTTCAAATGCTTATTAACGACCGTCATGATTCATTATGAATGTGACCAATTGGTTTCTCCACGCATACGCTTACAGTTCCCAATTATGTATTTGAATAATACTATTTTTTTTTTATCCACACAGGATATGCCACTAATAGTTTTACGAAATATTCGTTTAAAAACGTTACAATAAAGATCAATTATTTTAAGATTATAATTAAAAATTTTATTAGCACTACAATCTAATATCCTTACAATAGAATGAAAAAAAAAAATGTTTACAGTGTACATCTCGGCATAAACAAGATGTTTGGCAACTTGTCAACGGCCAGTAACAATTCTGGGTAAAAATTCATTATCTGTACAAAATGAATTCAAGAAAATTCTACGAAACATGATTTACTTATATCACATTTAAAACACTATTAAGATACTATAAGGGCATTGAATGACATAGCTTGTTTCATAACAAAATAATTACAACTAAGTACTAATTGTAATTAGTGCTGTTATTATACTAAACTTTTTTAGTCTTTACATTTGAACTTGACATTGGAAAGGTCCTATTTAAGAGTTCGTCTTTCACCTATGGACCTTTTAACAGGGCTGTCTCCGTAAAAACCTTAGTAATAAACTATATATAGATGCGGAAAGTTTTCTCATTCTATCGTATTGTATTAAAATAAATCATATCTGTGCTTGGCAGAATAAATATGTGACGTTTTAACTTTTGTTTCGGGGACTTATTTCAGTGATAGCAATATCACAACCGATCTAATAATTTACTTATCTTTTCGATTCAAAAGAAAGCATTCCTATAAATGCACAATATCATATATTTGCAAGGCCTGTTGGTTAAGTGGTTATTGACTCCGACAGATGAGCCGGGGGTTGCGAGTTCGATTCCCACGCAGATCAAATATTTTGCGACGAGCGAGAGTATTGTTTCTGGATATTATCTATACAGATATGCTTTAACAAATCCACATAATTACGTTTACTCATGGATATGTCTGGGATCAGGCGGCGTGCTAGTCGTGACGCGGCACTATTACGATGAACGTGAAAAATGTAAGTAATCCGTGATTCGCAGTGACACGGAATTGGCCCTGGAACTGAGCGAGCAGGTGTTCGTGGACGATGAGGAGTACTCGCGCGCGCCCGCCTCGCCCACCACCGTGCCCAACGTCAGGCCGTACAGGCCGCCGTCCACAGGTGAACAAGAAAAAGACACTTTATAACTGGCCTCGTGCTCGACTGGCTAGAGGCCCCGACTGCAAAACCGGATGTCGTGGGTTTGATTCCCACCCGGGATAAACATTTTGTGTGTGCAGCGCATTTGTTTGTTCTGTGTCTGGTCGTAAAAAAAATATCTATGTAAGTATTGTATTGTATGTATATATGTATGTATGATTATCAGTTGTCCGGTCACCATAACACCGCCATTGAATTGCTATTTGGAATCAGAATCGATGTAGTGCTTCTCGACCTGGGGGCCACTACCCCTGGGGAGGTCACGTTTGTTGTGTTTGTCTTATTCAAAGTACAAACGTAAGTGAGACTGAGACACGTGCCTCTAGTGTACACGTGGGTAGACCCGCAGCCGCGCCCGTTAGATCGATACGCATTGAACATTCCTTCCAATTATTCCAATTATTACCATTCTGTGTTCCAAAAACATTATTAAATTTTATAATATACTAGTTGTGCCTGCGACTTCGTCCGCGTTTGAATTGAAATTAAAATAAAAGTAGCCTAGGTTAATAATTACATCGGCTAACTGCCAGTGAGAGTCTCGTCAAAATCGGTCCAGCCGTTCCAGATATTAGCCGGAACAAACAGACAGACAGACAAAAATTGTAAAAAATGTTATTTTAGTATATGTACCGTGTATACATACATATGCATTTAGAAAAAAGCGGTTATTTTAATATCACAAACAGACACTCCAATTTTATTTATTTGTATAGATTATTCTACATAATTGTTTCATACGTACAGTATAACGATGTCGGCACTGTGTAAACCTGCCTTTATTTACGGTCGCGCGTCAGGCCGCTCGGGGCTACGAGCGCTCGGCAAATGTTTTTATTGAAGACTATGCGGATTCGATTTCCAACGGGAGCAGATTTCTGTTTGACACGTTCTTTTTAATTTTGATTCAGGGTTAGGTTCGGTGCTCGCGTGAAATGTGCGCTAGCGCTGGAAGTTAGTTGAACCGATGTAGTAAGTAACAAATAAACAAATAAATCTGTGATGTATTCACGGAAGGCCAAGCCGACGTAACCCTCGTACTGTCCACGATTTGTTACAAAATTATACGATCGACTATTTCTATGTGCCCTTGTAGGCAGAATAGAAATGTTTATTTTTATCTTTGAATATAATATCTTACGAAATAAATGAATTAGGGATGCGCCAAGTGGCTGGTGACAAACTCGGTTCTCGGCTGACTCGGTGATTATTTGACTACTCGTAATCTGCAGACTAGCTAGGTTACAGAGCCGAGTAACTATTGCCGAGTACTTACCTATATTGGTAATGATATAGATTTTTTAAAATTAAACACAAAGGGCGTGTTGACTTTCCGTTGTCATTGCAGCCTATGCATATAAATATCCAAACTCAAGTAGACCTAGTCTCACACGTGAAAATTTGTATAAACTCATATCCGAGTAATTCAACCGAATTCTCGGCGTGGCTAAATTCAGACGGAGTATGACTCGGTACTCGGTTACTCGTCATTAATTGAACTCGATATGATCACCAAAAGAGACAGGTATATCTAGCCGTCGCGCAGTGCCAGCCTCGTGTTTCAATGCCTTCAGGCTACCCGTAACTGTAGCCGCGCCGACCGAACGCGCCACAGCAACACGAGCCCGACTTTCGACCGCCCCGAAGGCCTGTTCTATCTCAATATTACGGCCACGTAACATGTTACCGGCCGGCTGAGTGAGCGAGACTTTAATACGTGTATTCGCTTATTAACACGTGTATCTTGAAGTGTTTTATGGTATAACTAGCTTTCGCCCACCTGAAAAATCAGTGTCACAAAGTTTTCTTTGTCAAAGTTGCGATATTTTCGTAAAACAAAGAAATTCCTGAAAATCCAAAAGAAATGGCTTAGAAAGTAGCCTATTTTCACCGCGAGACCCTCAAGTATCTATATATGAAATTTCATCACAATCGATTCAGCGGCTTGGCCGTGATGACGTCACAGACAGAGTTACTTTCGCATTTATAATATTAGTATGGAAAGTATGGATGAAACACAATTATCAAATAGTCATTGACTTACCTATGTATAGTGTATAGGTGAGAAATTGACAACTGCAAGGATATAGTGGAATACAATTTTGTCGATTTCAAATTTGGAAATTACTTAAGTACATACGCATTATCGATACCTTCACGGCAGCTACAGAGTCGCTCAGAAAAGTTAGAAATTTGCATTTACCATGCAACACCATAATGCTTGCAGGCCGTATAAGAGAAAATTATTATTATTAAACCATTCCGCTGGGTCAATAACGGGGCAGGCAGAAAGCAATGAGTACCAAATATGTCTGTCCTGTCCTTACAGAGCTGACGCGCTGTTACATCAAACTCTCTTCAAACACACGTCGTATTAAGAGAAAATATGTAGTTGGTACAAAGGAACATGCACAATGCGAAATATCGCTGAAATGGCGATCTCTTCCAGACAACCTAACTGTATAGAATCTATCTGAAAGATAAATGGGCATGGTGTATATAACATTTTATGTAATAGCTAAAATATTTGAACCCTAACATGAAGTTACAGTGAAGTAGTATAATTTATGTTGTACCGAGATCGGTATGTCAACAGAAATGTTTATCAGTTACCTACTCTGTACGTTCGATAATATTATTATTCCATATTTAAATATTTCGCCAGTGTTGCCCGCGAATTAATTATAATAATTAATCGTTGTGCGGGTTAACCTTTTATAGGTGAAATATTATCTGGTTTGCGGTCCGGAGTGAATATGTTGTATAAAATATGTTATAGTTTTTGATAGCATTTTTTAAAAAAAATCCAGCTTCTAAATTTGACTATGATAAGTTTATTACGTATAAATATTTAGTTGTGAATTTCAGCGCATATATGTATATGTACATAGGATATAAAATGTGCGATGTACTATGAATTTAAATGTTCTGTTTCTAAGAAGGAGTTCGTATTCAACATTACGACGGTAATAAAAATAAAAGTAGGTGCCCAAATATGTGGTTTGACGATAATTGTAATGAACATAAAGATAATCCAAGCGTTGGATTTCAAAGACGATCTTCCAGGAAGCTCGAGTACTTAATTTTGACCATTTACTACCTACGTAACACTTCCTGTATGAGCATTTAAGAATATGAGCATATGCTTTATACTAGCTATACTAGTTGTCACCTAGTTGCCGGCGGTTTGTCTCGCCCTCCCGTGGAAAGAGCTGAATATATAGAATTATTGTTTTTTTTTTTTGTGAGAAATTAAAAAAATATTGGAATATTAAAAAAATCTCGATCCCGACAACAGCGCCACCTACCGAGTCCGTCTGTACCGAAGAACAGTCCATAAAAATTATATCGAATTCGGTCTAACCGCTAATGGAAGGAATTACACACACTGGAATTTTATGGTTTCAGATAATACTACATTATTATCAGCGTGGCAATCGCTGTTAAATGCCGTGTTGCGATTCAAAATATATTCCATAGCAATCGAACGAAGCGGTATTGAGTCGTCAGTGGACACGCACTAGTGTTATATGAAATATTGTCGGTGCAGGCTCGAATATATTAAAGTCGCCGCGAGCCCGGCGCGTGCGCACCACCTCCATGTCGCAGTCGAAGCGCACGGCGGAGAGCATCCTGCACGCGGACCGGCGGACCATCTACACGGCGGGCCGCCCGCCCTGGTACAACTGCACGGGCGGCCAGGAGGTGGAACCCTTCCTCATCGGTGAGTGCGCAGACGCTCGACGTACGCGTCAATTTAAAATTTGGCAAAAACATTTATCGAAAATGTGCCGACGCAACTCTGTATTGCCCGTTTTATCAAATGTCTAAAATTATCCTCTACTAATCGCTACTTTATGAAATACTGGTATAACATAATATGTATACTTGATTAAGAATTTTTTGCTTAAAATCACTTAAAGGTTTACGTAGATCGAAACAGGAAAACGCTCGTGAAAACGATCCAATACCAGTTTTGCCTTCGATGTCGAAAACAAAGGAAATAAACATGCTATTGAATGTTAAAAAGTCATTGTCGCCTCTAGAGACGCTTGCAATTGCAACAACTTAACAATTAACAATGCGTTGTCAGGTGAAGAATAGTTTGTTTAACTTTTTTTTTAATAATATATATTTATTTGTAGGTATCTGTGGTGCCAGTGCTTCCGGCAAGACAACAGTGGCGGCCAAAATCATAGAATCTCTAAACATACCCTGGGTCACGATCGTCAGCATGGACTCCTTTTATAAGGTATATTTTTTTACTTTATATCCCCCAGTGGCCTTCAACGTTGTTGCGCTGTTGTTAAACAAAATTTGATATCTATAATAATAATATATATATTTTAATGTAAGTCCACAATAGTGACACAGTTTGATCAATCGCCTTGACGTCGACCAGCGACTGACTGTCTGGTGGTTACTGTGAAAAGCATTCTCATAAAGATTCACAGCACAAAGCCGAAGTAAGACGGCTAAAATATGACCTTCATTGAGTGTACTCGTATATATGTACCTCATCACTACATAGTATAAAACAAAGTCGCTTTCTGCTGTACCTATGTATGCTTAGATCTTTAAAACTACGCAACGGATTTTGATGTGGTTTTTTTTTAATGGATAGAGTGATTCAAGAGGAAGGTTTATATGTATAATAACATCCATTGATTAGTAGAGAAATACTGTTATTTTTGAGGTTTCTTAAGTGATGCCGTAAATAATTATATTTTTTGCGGCGGTGGCGGGACGAAGTTGTGCGCAAAAGCTAGTAATGGATAAAACAACTCGACACGCGCAGGTGCTGAACGAGAAACAGCACCAGGCGGCCACCCGCAACGAGTACAACTTCGACCACCCGGACGCCTTCGACATGGAGCTGCTGGTTGGCGTGCTGCAGCGGCTGCGCGAGGGCAAGAAGGTCGAGGTGCCCGTCTACAACTACGTCACGCACTCGCGCGAGAGCCGCACGGTGAGTGCACCCACAAACGCGGGCGTTGATCTCGGCGCACTCTTGGTCCAGTAGTTAGAGACTGCAAAACCGGAGGTCTTGGGTTCAATTCCCACCGCGGACAAACATTTGTGTGATGAGCACATTTGTTTGTTCTGTGGCTGGGTGCAATAAAATGTCGGTATAAACATCATATCCGTCCGGTCCGGTCACCATAACGCAGGCATTCAATTGCCTAATTTGGAATCGGACAGCCGCGGGTGGAATTGTCCCCAAATATTATTGTTATTACTTTCATGTCGTCCTATATCTTATTCATAAGTAAATATACACATATATAAAGTAGTTGTGAATCTGTAAACTTAATGACCGCCACCGTCCGCTGACAGCTAACGAATATGCGCAGAAAACAATGTACGGCGCGAACGTGATCATCTTCGAGGGCATCCTGGCCTTCTACAGCGCGGACGTGCTGCGCCTGCTGGACATGAAGGTGTTCGTGGACACGGACGCCGACATCCGGCTCGCCAGGCGCCTGCGACGGTAACGCACACCTGCATATGGCCAACGGTCCGGGTTCACATCCTGGCACCTCTTGTTACTCGAAATTCTAATATCACTCGATGTAAAGAACGAAAACGTAGTGAGGAGACCGGCACACCTAGAAATGTAACAACTTGTAATGTTTCCTACTTGTGTGAAGTCTGCCAATCCGCACCTGGCCGGCGTAGGAGACCGAGGCCTAAAACCCTCTCGCTACGAGAGAAGACCCGGTCTCGAACGACAAAACGCCGAGAAAAGGAATTTGCAGCGGTTGTAATACAGAAAAAATAAATGAAAGTCCATCGTTCGCTGCGCAGGGACATCGTCCAGCGCGGGCGCGACCTGGAGGGCGTGCTGAAGCAGTACATGACGCACGTGAAGCCGGCCTACCAGAGCTACATCGCGCCCAGCATGGCGCACGCCGACATCATCGTGCCGCGCGGCGGGGAGAACAAGGTCGCCATACAGCTCATCGTGCAACACGTGCACAAGCAGCTGCAGCTGGTGAGTGCCGCTCGTGAACTCCTGAGGTATTCCCCGAGCGCCATAACAAGGGGCTCTGCTAGTAAGACAACGCACCGGCGACTCCTCGAATGTTGCAAGTGTATATATGCAACGGTGACTACATAATATCGGGTGCCAGTCTGCCCGTTTGCTGGGCTGAAGTATAAAAAAAACATTACACATAATGTGGCAGTAAGTCGGTATTTTTGTATACAAAAGAATCCGTAAAAGAACAATGGTCGATAAACAACAACAAAATTATCAGCAGCCGGGCCACGGCGCTCCACGGACTGCCAACCGACAAATAAAATTGCACCACATCCATAAAATAATTATGTACGAAATTGGTGCTATTAATATCAATTGAACCTTATGACACTGTAAATAGGGTTTAAATCGGGAAGTATAAAAGCGAAAGGCCTGTAGGCGGTGCAAAGACTTCTGAGTGTTGTAACATATATTATTGAAGTATTGTTTGTTTATTATTAAAGATTGATTGAACTTGCAGCGCGGCTTCAAAGTCCGAGAGAAGCTGGCGGTGGCGCACGTGGGCCAGCCGGTGCCGGACTCGCTGTACGTCCTCAAGGACACGCCCCAAGTAAGATTGTTTATTATACTTTCTGTCGGTCACTTCAATTTTGTTCACTTTTAAAAATTGTCATGTTCGTTTCATAATAAACGGTGATTTGTATTACTTTAGCAAATCTCAAATGCAAACCGTAAAATTTATATCTATACACGATTCTACATAGCCGCATACAAACACAACAATATTGTATCCAAAATATATTTATCTCTTCGAGATAAAGTTATTAGCATATATGTATGTTAATTCCAAGTGTGGACGTAAAATCATCTATACAACCATGTATTTAGATAGCTTATCAGCTTTATATTTTGCATGATGCAGACTGTACCTAACTTGTGCTCACATAGCATTGTGAAATTGTTCTATATTATTATTATTGGATTTTTCTAATTTAGAATTTCTAGTAGTGACTCAGAGTCTGGATGTGTGCCCGGTGCATGGCAATAGG
>DWDX01003149.1:0-13692 GCA_018245675.1 Agara michaeli | reverse complement strand
TAACTGATGAAATGTGGGGGTGTACTACACTCCTCTGCCTACCCCTTAGGGGATTACAGGCGTGATGTTACGTAAGTACATATCATAAATTGATAGTTATGAATACAAATTAAATACGGGGGCGACAAGTAGCTAAATATAATCATTCTATCGCTTATTGGGTGCCGATGGTGTATGATAAGATGAAAGGAGTAGGTAGCTATAATTATAAATTGCTGCTTATAGATTGGAAATGTGAATTCTTTCAATATAAATTTTAGGTATAGAATACTGTAATTATTATGATATTATCGCGTTTACGTATCTTTTGTCACGCGTGATTAGCAACAAATGTGGGTCACTATATCGCGTGAACTGCGTCGAGAGTGCCAATAATAATGCGTACTCGCTAATGGATATATGTAGTGTAAGTGTATCTTTACATTAACGAAAACGATATTTACAGTTTGTGTTTAAGAATAGGATAATTAAAATACTGTTTAGCTGTCCATTAGGATAATAACAATAAAAAGAAAATTTCAAGTAATATATATATATATATTAACGTAATTTGTGACACAAAAACTAGTCATGTTTTATACAATAAATTATTATATTTGACATGCTTCGGCTATATAATAAAATGTAGCTTATTTAAATGACGCGTGCTATTACGTTATTTATCTAGAGCTAATTGTAATCATAGGGAGCCAAAAGCGATTCGTATACCTTTTCGTTACGGAATATTTTATCAGCTTGACAAATTTAAAAAAGAACCGAGGAAAATTTTACAACACGTGTTCCTTGCAGTTTTTATATGACTATTAAACGTAAGAAATATGACATTTATTATGCTGTAGTGTGAAATAGTTCAATGTCTGCCATCGATTAATGTCCAATGGCTGAGCACATATCTTTAACCGCAAATACTGGATAATATAATGTAACCGCAATAAAATCTTTTTGTTTAATTTTATTTCATTTACAGAATTCTGAACCGTAGTTCACAGTGCTGCTCAAGCAGAACTTAAAACTACATTACGTAAATTTCGAAAAAAAAAATTTAATCACATCACATAAATAAATATGTAGGTACATTCTGACGTTAAACAACTTAAGCCGATTCTCTCTCCCCAAAAATTATAAGACGAATAAGAATTACTTATTCAGTCAAACTTGCAAATGCAAGAATGGAAAAATAAAAATGTTAGAGTTGATAAGAGTTTACGTTTACGTCCCGGGTTGTGCGGAACCTAATGAGACTCATATTTCACACATGCTGTAGAGATCATTATATCTGAAACTAGTTTAAGCAGAATTAAGAAAAGAAAGTGCTGGAAACAATGCAACTACGGTCGGAGAGTGGCGACGACATGCGCGTCCAGACGGAACCGGTCATACATTATACGTGCTTGTAAAGCGTTTCGTGTTCAGAATTATGTTTTATGGGCTTTTGTGTAACGTATACAATGAATACAGATATGTTTTCTTGTACCATCTATATCAGTTAAATACGTTTTTAGCCCAGTTTAAATTTCTTAAAGCAGAAGTAATGTATTTTTATCGATTATGAACAGTATGGTGATATTTGATTCTGATAAATAATAATTAAGACTTGTATTAATCTCTTATTAACATTACGGCTGTCTAAAAAATAATGCAGATTTTTGGCATTCAGAAATATTATTATTTACTGTCTTGAAAGTGCGTACGAATATTCGAGACTATCTGCATTGGAATGCACTTAGTCGATTTAAATGAACGAAGTAATATTTTAAGGTTAATTTTTGTCAAATTTAATTTTCCTCGTACCGTGTTGCGGGATTAAGGCGGGTTAAGCCTAATAAAGATTTTCGATAAAGTGCAGATACGAGTACCTATATCTGTAACTGCTAACATCGCATCTGCACCTACACGTCACCTCGTGCATCAATGCACCGCCCTTGGCCGTCTTCCATGTTTTCTCTCACTTATCGTTTTGTTATTAATATTCATGGTTAAGGGATGCGGGTGGTGAGGGCCATCATTATATTTCATGTGATAAGACTCTGCCTTGTAATATACGGTACTTGAAGTACATAAATGTTTGTGAAAATTACAACAAATGAAGAATACCTACTAAAATAAATAAAAATTCTAAATTTAAAATCTTAACCAAGAGAAAACGTACATGAAATTTTGTGGAAAACAGTAAATAGGTAGATATAACAGCGCTCAAAACGTCAGTTTTGGAAATTTCGCATTTCATTGATCGCTCTCTACGCAAAAAACAATAGGCCCTGCGGTTATAACTTATTATCTGGATTACGAAGAGAGTAATTAATGTAGAAGAAGCAAGTTAAGTCTGTGTTGGTAGAGATATTTGACACTCTCACTCTGAACGCCAATAATATAAATTGGTTCGGGCACTAAACCCAAAAACGAATACCTACTATTTTGATTAGAAATTGACTGAAGGAATTGTTTAAGATATATGGAATTGAAAAAAAAATGTAATCAATACAAAAATCTATTTGTATTTTCACTCAGCGAAGCGGACGGGTTACGGTTAATGTACTTTTCTATAAAAAAGCGGAAGGAACAGCCTACGGCGCTTATTGCTGCCGCATTCAAGCAGCAGTGCATGCATTGATTAGGTCGGCTTGAAACCTTAAAACGAGTTTTCTTAACGAAACGAAGCGGTGTCCTACAGCGCGTCCCCTCGTCGGGCTTACTACTGTTCATACTTCATGTATCGATTATTTATATAAGAAATGGCTGTTTCGATATTGTGCGACGGGGTGTTTTCGACAGATGAATCGGACGGGGTTAAGAAAAACGATAGTTGAAATAAATTTGGAAAATCGAAATGATTATATTCGTTTGTTATTAACATCCTTCTGGGACTGTTCGGAGTATCTCGTCAGGTGCTTTCCGGGGTCGCCATCTTAACAGTCGAGCTACCACTCTAGCCGCCCTCAACTGCGGAAACTTTTTAGTTGTCTCTTACGACAGTCAATAGATACGGTAGCTGTGTTCTTGTCACGATCTACAGATTATTACAGTAAGCGGCTTGGTGTCCATCATTTCTTACTCTTATTTTCTATATATGCCCTTTCTACTCCTAGATTTGCTTGAAACGATAAAATAAGCGGGAGCTATGAACAAAATTCCGTATGTAAATACTGATGAATGTTTCGGGTGTGCTGTTAATAAATAAATAAATAAATAAATAAAGTATAATATGTATAAATTGCATATTAAGTACGTAACGGTCCATTACATTTTATCGTTCGAGCTATATCGGTTGGCCCAGTACTGTAATGTAGGTATGCTTGCAATAAAACTAATGTAATATTGCGGATATCCGTATACTGCGATACTATAAAAAGAACTTATAGAATACGTTACGTGCCGGCTGTAAGTGAATTTGGATGTGTATAAATGTGTATCAATAAATTTGCCTATATACTGACAACATAGCTATATACAAACAAGGGGAATGAAACTGGATCGTAAATGACTGTATGTTGCGGTCGGTAATACGAGTATAACGATTTAGGAAACTAACTTATTATAATCGGCAAACTGTAGTTATACATATAACGGAAATCGGTTGAAATTAAATTTCTCTGCCTCTCTTTTTAATATTTTAAGTAAGTAAATAAGTTAAGATCCAAACTACTAAAATGCTATTTACAAATATGCCATTAGCAAAACATCATTGTCGTGTGTTAGTCCTTTTTACTCAGGTATGATTTGAAAAGTTCCAAAATGTGTATAGTGTCAATATTAAAGATTCTTAAAAATCTTGTTCATGTTTCATAAAATGTTCTAAGTAAACGAAGTACATTTTCGATAGTACGAGTGCTATGGGAAGTAAAGATAAAAGTGAAACGTTTCGGATTGTCAACAACTGGCTGCCAGCGCAGTCGTTGATGACGACATCGGCGCTTGTTGCCGGAAACTGGCACCTCCGTAGCTTAATAACATTCGGTTTGGATTTCACATGAACAGCCGTATGCTATAAAAATATACCATAATATAATGTAATTATACGCACTAGCAAGTGTTATACTATATGTGGCTATTTAGGTCGCGTTTCCCACTTATAATGCGAAAATTGGAAGAGAGTATCCTATAGAAGTTTTTTAGTATATTATAATGCGTAGGGGTCAATAACCTATAACGTAATGAAATGAAGGATTTTATCTTCGCACATTGCATGTAATCGTAGATTAAATAGTGAATTTATATGATGTAAATAGATAATAATAATGATAGATTCATAAATCCCACGATCAGTGTATACGTTCTAATAATCTACTTAACGTTTGTAAACAAAAATAACCCGTGCAAATTAAACTCGCTCCTGTTCCGCCGAAGTCGGCCTATTTCCTCGCAGTCTCAGGTCGACCACCCACGTTTCGGGGAAACACTCGTAAAAACTTTTGACAATTTATTATTATATCAAATACGGCGGATTACAGGAAGACATTGCACGAAAAGATTTGGGCCGTGACACTTAAAGAGTCACTTTCTTGTCATTACTTGGAAGTCTTGGAAATATCCCACTTTTATAGATTTTATAAATTATTTAATAACATTTTTATAACTTGATGATAGTATATGTATTCAGTTGCTATAATAGGGTGTATCGGTAGGGTATGAGGTTTTCTTCGGGTGGGCTGTTGTAAACCTACTCGTGCTTCAACCGACCAAAAAAACGATATTTACGGCATTAGATTTTTAATAGCTAAATTACCATTAACATGACACATAAGTTTTGACTTTTGTTCATTGCAATGTGCAAAGGTTACAAATAAACTTTTTTAATAGAACTGATGTTATCTAATGGATTCGTTATCTCGATAAATTTCTATTCAGATGTATATTTTCTGACGCGCTATTCTCAGCATCGGCATTTAAAGTTTCGGATTTGTCTATTAGTTATTCGAAAGCATGGAAATGTTTTGAAAAATGTATACGATTAATTGTCGTCACTTGAGTATCAATTCGTATACATATATACCTATTTACTTACAAACGATATGTTGAGATAATAAGTTTAATGAAAGTTGGGACGAAAGCTTGATTATACCTCTACTTACAACTAATCTATACTACTAACAGAATACTATAAAAATAAATATTTACTTGTTATTAATGTAATTTGTCTTCACAAATTTACCTGTTTTTATCAAGATTATAAGTGACTATCGATATAAAATTATCATTTGTAAAGTGTACAAATTCATTTTTATTAAGATTATGGTATACGACGAAGATTATTGCAGAGGTGAGAAAACTGATATATTTAACACTGTTATGAAAGATCATCGTACCGTTGGTTGCCAACACGTGCCGAATCTGTGTAATAACTTGTTTGTATAACTTATATTATCCCTTTCGGACGTCAATTACGTAGTTAGGCACAAGTTGTTTTTGTTTTGTAATCAACATTTATAATAACAGACACACATTACGTTTTAAACTCTCGTATGAATCGCATCCTGTGCTATAACGGGCACCTGTCTAACGTCAATCATTCAAGGCTTTTAAAGCTAAAATAAAGTTACTTTGTTTCTTTGTTTATTGCTAGAAGCAAAGTACTCTAAGCAATATAAATGTTGCGAAATCGTCTTCAGTTATCATGTTCCTATAATATGATGCAATGTGTACGGTGCACTTTGATGCGTTTGATCAGATATCGTTAGCAAAATGTATCCAGATGCTGCGCTATATTAAAAAAGAAAGAAAAACGTTCATTGGTTACAAATAAGATAAGATTTTTTTTGTTTTCTTGGAATATATTCATTCATAACGATGGTCATTAACTATATCATTTAATTTAATTATCAATGGTTACTTTTACGTGCTTTTGTGGTTCAAGTAACTACTTATATCGTGTATTTGTAAAGCTGACTTTAAATTTGTCCATTACTTTCTTCGCTCCATCGGATATACAGATGAACCCATTGTGCATTGAATTACATTAGAAACTAGCTTTGAAGTGATAACATCAATCCCATTTAGATAACAATATTCTCTCACACGTATCTGTGATGATATGACATAACAGTAGTATTGAGTGTACGGCACACAACCGTAAAATAATGTTTGCAAGTAAAGAACTATCACACGGTTTGACTCACAAACAGTGTGTGCACGTACAGTACTTACCTATTTGGTTTATAAAATTTTCATCGCAATATTCCGTGACCCGGTAATCTAACTGATTCCGATTTGCTATTCACATACAAATATTTACTAGAATTAACATTTTAAAGAATAACTGTTGTGCTTCATTAGGTAAACAACTTGCAACTTGCATAGATAAAAACAAATAATAAGTATCGCCAATAGAAATGAGATACACTTGTAGCATCGCTTATTGTGTTACCTACCACATCTACATAATGCACAATACGAAAATAAGGTTCTATGTTCTGCATTTTTTCATAAATCTCTGAATTTTGTACGCGAAGCGAGGGTATCTTGATTAATATTGAAGAAGGTGATTCAACGTAGAACTTGAACTAATGAAATTTTAGAGGAAGTAATATAGCGTGTACGCAGTGTACTATTTATTTATACGAAGTGAGAGATAATCTGTTCTTTCCTGGAAGTGACGTAACAAAAGGTGGAAAAACATAAACAGTGTGGGAAGTTCTTTGCAGCAATGGGTATTGGGTCTATCAATATCTTGGTTATTACAATTACAATATCTGATTACTTATTTAAAATAATAAATAGACGCATTGGCTATGCCTCTATCATAGCACCCCAAATCAATAAGTTAACGTTTCAGTTGCGACTGTCAGTAAGTAAAACTGTTAATAATTAAAAGTTTATGCAAATTCTATTCAAAATACGTCATATGTGATATAGATAAGCGAATTATACAGTTAAATATAGTGTTAAGGTTAAACATACTGTTAAGGAATAAAAAAATTGACCATGCGATATCGGTACAGGCGTACAGCAGGCCATCGCGATTAAGCGTCGTGATCAAAGACCATTGAACTGTTTGAATCGCGCCTGTATCGATATAAAGTAGTTCCATTTGGACTTCCGCTACATAACACAACATATCTTTACAATATTTAAGGGCAGTTCTGATATAAAGAAAATGTTTTGTTTAACGTAACTTTCAATTCATCAGAAATTATTTCTGTATTATTTAACGAGTCATCTTGCTGTTAAGAAGGAAGTCTTTCGTTCGTTTGCTATGTGTGTGTTTTGGCAATGGTCACCAGCACTGCTCTGTCCAGGGACAATTAATTTATTTTTGTTGTAAACAGAGATTGTGTTTGTTTTCTCAATGTATATCGAGCGGGAAAATTCTAGAAGGGACAAGAGTACAATTTGTTGTTTAAGACTGACCGTAGAAAGTAAAACTATGTAGGTAATCGTCATTCTGTAAAATAAGATGTCAGTGTGCGTAATTTTTGACTACTAAAATTTGTTCTGCTACTTTGTGTTTTCAATTTTACGATTCATCCGCGGTCGACTATTGCACGCGACTTGGCCGTATAAGACGTGCGTAGAATTAATTTACAGGCTTAAAGCTACCGGGTTATGACTTTATTTCCGCTAACCAATTGCAAAATATCCTATTTACATCAATAACCAAAACCAACAAGTAATCTAATTTTAATTATTCATTTACAAATTGCATTTACAAACGTATTCTTGTTCATTCGTAATTAATTGCCATCGAAAAATTAGTTTTTTGTATATCACTTTGTATATCACTCTGGTATGCTGGGCTGCTTTGTATATCACTCTGGTAGATTTCAACACGATACCTATGTGTTGCAAACAATGATTGTTTATTGCAATGTAAGGATTTGCTACTTAATTTGCAGTCACCTTCGGTGCTAAAACGTTTTGTTAAGTTCCGGTTTAAACAGTGATCCATTGTGCTCGCCCGCTGACACGAAGCTGACAATTGTTTTGTTCAAGGATAGTTAAATTTTGTTTTGGGTTACAACTGGCTATCAAATGGATGACTATATTAAAATTGAGATGTTTTATGAATAAGCGTGGATAACTTCGACGATTGAAAAATGATTATTAATGAAAGAAAGCAATAGAGATGAAGTAATGTAAAGATTTATAATGAAAACAGTAGCTTCAAGCAATCTATGCGAATACCATACTCATGCATAATTAACACGATTAAGTTTTTCATAGTATTCGCCGCAATCGCAATCAGATTTATTTTCAATTATATAGGGTAAACTTTTGATTTTAAAGAATAAAAGTGAAATATCGTTCCCGATATGTGTTTAAGATAACAGTAATTTATTTTAAGATGGTATTGTTGAGTTTCCTTTATGTTCGGCTTTTTTATTGGCACTAAAGTTAGAGGTGCTATTTAAACTGCGGTTTTTGTGTTGATAGCCCGAGAGAATGGCGATTGAACTAAAGTGTTCGCCTTGAACGTTGCAATGATCTATTCTAGTTGCGATTAAACGTTCCAGTATAATTATATCACGGGCTTAACATTTCACGGCGAGAAGTGTTCTGAAATTGAATGTAGTCAAAACGACTAATACCTACGTAATCTCATAAAACAGCGAAAGTATATATTGCATCAGTTTTTCTACTTCTAAAGAGCGGGTGCAAGATATTTTGAACGGGAAAGAAAATATTATAATATTATACTTAAACAAATAATAATCCGACTGTGGCATTGGTACCGATATTGTGATGATTTTAGTGTTTTTACACAAAATATAAACGTACACGTAACTGGAGGTAAATTTACAATTTAATAATCTAAAATACCTACTCTTCAACAAAATGATTTACGAAAATAATTCTCTTGATAGTTAATTCATTTATGATCTGTACTTTAATATATTCAATTCATATGTATCTTCAGGTATACGTTTTATTGATATTGATATTATATTACTATATTCACTGTTATGGGGTGGTTCTTACACTAAGAATTCGTCCTTGGTCTCTAAAAAAACTATAAAAACCGATGATCATAGTAATAAATAACGACATTTGTAATCGTACAATTGCAAATCTATTATTATAATATTTGATTGTTTTAGTTTCGCTGCATATTCCACTTTATTATTTTCGTATGCTATCCGTCGCTATAAATATCGCGAAAGTGTTAAAAATAGTAACAATGTCTGGACGCTAGTATTACGTCTTTTCATTATGACGTTATGAAAGATCTAGTACAATTTTATAAAGATGAATAAGCAGTTACTTGTTTGTTGTTAGGTACATTTGAACGGGGTTTACCATGATGTCTATCTTGGAAAACAAAGTTATTATGACTATTAGTATTACATAGTGTTGCACTGTTTACACGAAAACAATTAGAGTATTTGGTTGATTTTTCCCCTGCATTGATGTAATATCGATAACAACTTACATTGCAGTAAATAATTTTATTTACTTATCCGGTTTCTGTAAATATTTTCTATAATATACCGGTTGAATACATTTTTTTAAAGTTAACATGCGATGATATGAGTTTATAATAATTTGTATCGTAAATATGACTAATAATTTCTTGAAAACAATTTTTTTATTGACATATTTTTGATTTAATTCTTACTCACCCATAATGTGCAGTTGTGCAGTCGTAGTGAAAACATTTTAATGTATACCATTTATTCATGAGACTATTTTCGAATATCAATTTCAATTTCAGAACTCCGGTCGCATCATAATTTTGTTTTAAGCATTTCCTTATAAAACTCTTCTTGCTGTACTTAGGTACCTCATCACTTATGCCACTAACTGATTTTTAATTTCGTTTATCGGTCCGGATATTTGATGCTCACTAAGTTCCGATCAGGTTTCATAACTATAGTATACCGCAGTTTTTAACATCAGTTAACTAAATTACGTTCAAGTTGACATCTTTTATCGTAGCTTAAGTCCATATGGTTTTTATTGTGA
This sequence comes from Agara michaeli, assembly GCA_018245675.1. NCBI lineage: Eukaryota > Metazoa > Arthropoda > Insecta > Lepidoptera > Hesperiidae > Agara > Agara michaeli. The sequence continues at coordinate 3,795 of DWDX01003149.1, read as the reverse complement.
CGTAAAAATTTACCTTCTTATGAAGGTTATGGATATGTCGTTAAAATCTATTTTAACCGTATGAAGATTAATGTCTGAAAAGATACACTCTGTGTAGACGCGAAGACAGCTGCGCGAGGATGTCACTGTCTGGAAAAATTGTACCTTGTTTTTTATTTTAAAGTTTTTTTATCGGATATGAATAGGTGGTTTGGCCATGACTTTCCCTAAAAAAACTCACGTAGTTGCGGCTGTCTGCAATATGTAGCAAATGTTATTTCAGTAAACTCTAAAGTCCAACTTTTTTAATTTGTTTTTGATGCACGATTTAGTAAAATGAGTGTTTTTTTTTAATATGGCTAGGATATGACCGTAATCAACCTGATTAGATGCACAGATGATTGACATTTGGACAGTCCTATGTTATATGTCGGGAACGTCAACATCGGTAAGACGTTTCACTCTTTACATGAGTTAATAACAAACGTGGGACAATATCCTTTCGTACTAACGTGATGTTTTTTGTAAACTTTGTGCTCATCGAATGCAATCAAGTAGTTCTCTTCGCTATAGCGGTATGCCCTATAAGGTTAATGTTTTATTGACTATCAGAGATCTTGACATCACGCGTTTAGTACATCTTCTGATTTTACTATTTGACTGATAGTATTATCAGCCGGACGTCCGTCATTTTAAGATTGGAAAGTAAACACGTCATCAAGTTTGAAAGCAGTAGTTGTATTCAAATCTGTTTAAAATACTTGAACGGACATTAATTGAAAATCTTGTTATCGGTCAACTCTGTGAGAACATAGTAATAATACACCGTAGTATCTACACATGTAATATCGCTATAATAAGCTATAAACCACATGTAGATTTGACTATGTCAAGTTCACTACAGTTACGTAATGATCAGTACAAACAATCTACGTTTGCGTTGGGCTGCGAATAGGCAGCCATACACATTGTTGGCCTTTAATTGGCATTAACGTTACGTATCCTTAACAATGCTTTGTCTCGTAATGCACAACATAACTCTAAAAATATCGAAGTGCACACTAGAGTGCAAATCGAGTTCTTGTACTGCATCAACAGCATGCGTAAGCGTAATTACGCTTATTGTATACTTTTTAATCGGTTAAAAAAACATTCTTTATTTCGAGCTACTTTTACACATCATTGTAGCTGTTTCTTTAACAATGTGTTTGTACTGAATAAATGTAAATTATTTTTTTTTCTAACAAATTTGTAATTCCTATAACCTAATATGAGACCTATATTTAATCGTGAAAGTTGTTTAGCCAAGGGAATGTGGGAATTTTTCTTTGTTGATGTATTTTACAAAATTATACTACATATTTATTATTTGTAACTGAATGATTTTCATTTCCGATATATCTGTGACATTTAATTACCAGAAATAGTTTCCTGAGATATCTGCATTGCTTAACACTATCTTGTATAGAATGTTATCTATCTTTGCATAGAATGTTATTAAATTACGTAACTGAGAAAATTAATAATTGGTATAGATTAGATTTGTTGAACTCGCCTCGGCAACAGGAATGTTGAGTACACAGGCATTTACGTCATGCTGTAGCGTGTATATCTATTCCTATGTATGCTTGTAGCGGGTGAAGTCATACATTTGTAACACGATCTGAATTCGCATGAAAAATATAGAACGACCGTTCGGATCCGTCAGCTGGAAAACAGTTTCAATATCGTGCGACATTCCATTTATTATATAAAGGAAGTGTAGCGTAAGTAGTCCACTGGTTACAGAACAGGATCTCTTAGACAGCTCAATAAGTACTTACTGACATTTAGTCTTCGCTGGAATGGACGGGAATTATATATTATCCAACGATTCGTCTGCATCGCGTTTCTAGTCTTAATTCATGATCAACAGGACCCTCCATTCCTTCAGGCGAGGTCTAAATCTCACAGGAAGTGACTTTAAACTGGTCACGAATCCTATTTATCGAAATCCATGGTTTGGAAGAACGCTTCCATTCTAGATTAGTCGTAATTCGTCATCATTATCATCCTCTACAACAGTCACGATTGTAACAGAGCTCCCGACCGGCGAGATCTTGCGCAGGTCACGCACTTACCTCTCGCAATTCTCCGTAAATTAGAACACCTCTTCGATTTCGTTACTGGCTGATTCCTTTAAAAGTTCAATATCTTTAAGGATTCACTTAGATAATGCTGTAAATTTTCTAGGACCACAAACAGTAGACAATTAGAGAAAGTAAGTAGATCGTAAATCATTTGAGTAACCACAGAAATAAAACAAACATACGCACCCATTTGTGACGCAAAGAGTGGTTACTACAGCGACACTTGTAATTTTAACTAGCTGCCACTCTCGTGACTGATATATAAAAAATATTACTCTTATTATAATTTTTTTCTTCCACTGCTAGACACTCGTCAGCTCATGTAGCAAGAAGATTTTAGGCGATAGTCTACTAATTGAATAAATAATATATATACACACTACATAAATATATATGTATAACACATTCAACAATACATAGTGTATAATCAAAGAATATTCCGAATACATGATATTTTTCACTTTTTAAAAATTATCTAAGATGGAATTTGTTCCACATCCTGTAACCTAATAAATTCAGTTTTCAACCAATAAATTATTTCGATATTAAAAAGAAAGTATACGTCCACATTTACCATTTCTCGCAAAGATGCGCTTGGCACTATTTTGAATAATTATAATATGCTAATATAACAAATCGCTTATGCTACATTCAATGTAAAGGTGACACTATATTTATTCCTATCAGTCGCTTAATATTTCAAAGCTATAAGCTATTAAATACACGATTATGGACGATGTGAAAGAAAAATAAATGCAAACAACTAGTTGCATGCCATGCAGAATAGCAGTAAATGTCCAGTGGCAGAGGATATCTTGCAAAATGTTTTTCTATGACATATTTGTTACAGATTTAGTGGACTTTCGCAGTGTGAGATTGTTGCTAAACAACTTGATTAGAATATAGAGATCTTTATTTAAGCGTCACGTATTTGTTCCGGTCTTTTATTGACTTTTCAAATTGTAAGCAGTTTACCGGTTCGGATCTAAAGAAGCGTGTGGCCATTGTCACAAAGTGTTGTCATTAACAGGTCCTTATGTTTCTGGTGCTGAGTAAGTTTATCATTTTGTTTCAATCTTAGTACGCGACTCGAAATGGGTGGATTTTCGCTATAACAATAATGATCTAGATCAATTATAATAATTATCGTGAAAAACGGCGTCACGGTCTCGTTGTAACCATTTAAAAGGAAAGAAGGAGGCCGTAGAGATTACAAACAAAAACAACTCTTATCAATATTTTTAGGGCATATAAGGATAATTTATAGCACAGATTATTATCATTAATTGTTGTAGATATGAATAATATATCTGTAGCATCGGATCAGATTGAGCATTATTCCAGCGTTTTTATAGATATAAGTAAATATTTAAAGTAGGGCAAGGCTCATTTCGAAACACTCTTTAGATGAAACTAAAACATACTAAAATACATCTCGTCACTCGTCCGCAAGCGATTTTAATGTTTAATATTCAGGTTTATAGCTGCCATAAAATATCTACGTAGGTGCTTATCGATTTTAATTGCATATTGCACCTCCTAAAAACATTTTCCTATTGTTAATTAATTTATTGTCACATTTCCGTTTTTGTGTCTTAAGTGTATTTACTACTAGTTGATAACCCCGGCTTCGCCCGCGTGTTCGAAATAGTAATGATAATAATACGAAAATAAAAAAAGTGTAACA
>DWDX01003148.1:0-13693 GCA_018245675.1 Agara michaeli | reverse complement strand
CGTAACTGGTGAAATGTGGGGGTGTACTACACTCCTCTGCCTACCCCTTAGGGGATTACAGGCGTGATGTTACGTACCATATTACATTATTATCCAGCAGTGTTTATTAACTAAATTAAATTCAGAGGTTAAGATTCAAAAATATTACATATATAAAACATTGTAAGGGCGGTTATAGTATTGTGTGTAGTAATACGAGTAGGTTGTTCAACTGTCTCGACTCAATAATTTGTAATGTAAATATTATAACTAGAAATGTATATTAATAAAATTGTCATTGTTTTTTTCTTATTTTAACGGCCCGAGCGTGGCGTGAGTGTCCGTATGATTCGTTTTTACGGCATCTGTCCCAAGAGCAATTCCATTTGGGTTACGACGGGCAAAAATACGCGCGTGCCACTAATACCTAATGTACCGCACTGCTATATTCGTATGAAGAATTTTTATCTTTGATAAATTTCTCTAATTTATTCGAAACGAATTTAAAAGTAACGAATATAAATTACCCAGACACAAAGGCCGAAAAACAACACGACATACAGAACTTTATCGCGCACTCTGATTTGAACCCCAGTCCCGGAGGAAAATATCGAAATCCATATCACTATTTACATACATGTACAATGTACAAAAAAAACAAATTTAGAATTGGTTGACGCCGTAAATACAATTACATTGAAACATTTGGTAGATTGCTGTTGTTAACGATAATTATTAAAGCTTGAGTTAGTCCACACTTTTGGACAAATTCGTCCCAGAATGAGCGCCAACGCGCTCTTCCCTCGGTTCGCTGCATCCCGTTTCGTTCGAAGAGTATCCGACACTACGTTCGGCGAACTGTAATCTCCACTCATTTCGTTTACAGCGACGCTTAACGTTCGTATCGTTAAAGTGCTGTTCGTTAAAAAACGTCAGGTAATTGTAACCGAGAAGATGTCTACGAAATATACTCAAGTGAAGCATTATTGTTGTGTAACTGTTACTTTTTTTGTTTGCTAAGTTTGTTGGATTTGAAAATGGTTTTCTTGGCAGCCTGCTTGATGGATTTGCATAAGCTATTGAATCAATACGTTAGTGCAGTACTTTAGATGCATAGGTAATAAGCTAAATTGGTGTGCATTACTAATGGAACTTATGTGCGTTGGAAACATTTCCAATCCATTGGTACATTCCATTGGTACATACCAATACGTGATTAACAAGCAGTATTACCTATTCGCAAAACGAATTAATGATTCAATTGCATACATGAAGTGATAAATTAACGTTTTAAATGAATGTAATGTTATGCTTTTGTTAAATTGATTATAGTATGATTGTGTTATACGCAGAGAAGAAACGTATTAAGTTGAATATTTGTCATTAATGACTTTCAACTTATAATAATCGCAGAAGTTATGCATTTCACGTTTAACGGATACCAGCCGAGCCCTGCAGCAAGCTGCGTTAAGGAACTTTGTAACAAAAAAATATACGTTAGACTAAACTTTTCAAGCTTACAATTCAATTGCCGTCAATTTCAATCGGACAATCGTGATGATATCGCGACAATCATCGTTATTCTCGGAATGCAATCTGCAAACATTCACAGCGGCAGCCATTATCCGTAAAATGCAGCGTTTGTAGCGTTTTGTAATTCAGACACTTGTTTGTCGATTTTCCAAGCAATCGAATGATAAATGTACAGTGAATGTAAAGGGGATTATACACGAACCGCTTAGCTGTAAATAAACCTTTGCACGGTTTTACCGATTTGTCTTAAATTTTTAAATGTATGAACACATATGTCAAAGGAGTTTAACTCACTTACTTTTTTGACTAATGATGTTCGATTCAAAGACAAAACCGTTATTTCTGTAGCAAATAAATAAACATTATTCACCGTATAATACGTGCGCGCAAGTTATCATCCTCGTCCTGCCCTTCCCGCACTGCTGAAGTTGCCACTTTGTGTGTCGACTTGGCGAGTTCTAGATTAAATCCACTGGATATTTATACAAGAGAGTATAACTTTTTAATGAAGCTTAGGAGTAGGTCACATACAAACGGTATGTGAGACGGATCGTGTGCAATGAGCTTCACATTCTATTTTGAAGCCTCATTGATTTCCAACGTTTGTTCAATGATATTCGAGTCACGTTTTTCATTGATTCATAGTCGGTTGGCTCATTTAATTTCGTACCCGTTCGTTTAGAGCTGTTGCATTGTAATTTTGTGTTTTGTTCTTGAGAAAGATAATAAGTGAAAAAACTGAAGTGCTCGTTGTAGTCTTCTTGTTAGTTATGCTGCGACTCAGTTACATTTATGTGAAAGGATATTCGAATGAAATTGCGGTAGATGTCTCTGAATTTGTTTGAATGATATTGCTTTCGTGTTGGTAAATCGTTTTTCATTAAAGCGTCATCCATACTAATATTATAAAAGCGAAAGTAACTCTGGCTGTCTGTCTGTTACGCTTTCACGCCTAAACCACTGAATCCCGATTTTAATGAAATTTGGTACAGAGATATACGTGACCTTGGGAAAGAATATAGGCTACCTTTTATCGCAAAATATTTAATAGCATGTTACTATGTATATCTTATAACTGTATATGTATACAACAAGAGAAGGCTGTGGAGCAACGTATAGGCTACATTTTATCCTAGAATTCGCGCGAGGTCGTGATTTACACGGGAATAACTTTGTGACGCACTAATTTTAACGCGGGCGAAGCCGCGGGCAATGCTAGTGGTTAATAAAACTGACATGAGAACAGTCTTAACCCTTAACAGTGAGCTTTTTCACCACACTATTGATATTATCATTTTAAATATTTAAAACCACCTTCAATCGTGACAAAGGCTATGGATGTGTGACAAGAAATATTAATTATCAAAATTCAGTTACACGAAGAAAAAGATACTTCAAAGATTAATGTTATAAGGAACGTTTTGATTCATATCTTGAATTATTGTAATTTATAGATATAGTAACTATTATATCAAAATGTTTTTTGTCGAAAATGTATTTTTTGACTAATATCCACATGTCTAGTACGACCGCCCCGAGTGACAAAGCAGTCGACCCCGCAAATTGCAGTAGGCTTCCAGTATTTTATATTAATTTTTAGTACGTAGAAAGTAAAATCATGTGTCAAAATACCCTTTTCTCAAATGACGTCAACATTGTTGTAGACAAATACCGCCGAAAGCGAACTATACAAAAGTTGCGGTAAGTATATCTTCCTTACACATCAGCGACTATTGGTATGTAATCAGAAGCATCAAAAATAATACGATTATGAACAATACGCTTATCTTATGATACACTTGTATGAATAATGAGTAACTGTAAGTAAACAAAGTATCAATATTAAAAATTTATCACGGCTTAATTGACGTCATTCTAAGAACCTAAGGAAATTCTTTATTATAGCGCATACAGGACGTGTTTATTTTTATTTATTTATTTGAAATAATATTCATATTTGTATTATATTGTATTTGTATTAACAAATATGGAGATTTTATGCCTTATTATAATTCTAACGAAAACAGACATTTATATAGTCGATTTACTACGAAAACATATATAGCATCTTGTTTGAAAATACAAGCTTTTCCTCATAATAATAGAATAGGGAATAACTACCTAATTTGTAATTACAAAACATTGTTAATTATATACTAACATTTTGAACTTCAGCCATCGATTTACGGACCCGGAAACCGATTGCAGCAGCACAGAACACTTTCCCACGACACCAAAAGTTGAACTAAAGTTGCGTATCGGAAGAGCTTCTACGAAGAGGCGTACCACCACGGCGGGTCCTGGAACCCGCACTAAGCATTCGATATAATGTGTTTTGTTTCGCACACGGGAACATTCCTTCAATACACTTCTTCGAAAGCATTAAGCAATCTATTTAAAAGGAACAATATGCTTACCAATCGCTACGAAGCCAAACAATTATCAACGTGAGTCCACAAATTATTTCAAGGATAAAGTCATGTTAGGTATAAATATTGTATTTACAATACTCGTTAATTACATTTACATAATATACGGCAAATTTAATGTATTCACTATAACAAAATACCTGCTTAAACTCATATGTTAAAATAAACGAGTATATAAACAATTTTACTATTCAGAGCTAGGAGAGGTGAACTCTTTCATCGACAGTTATGAAATTAATCCGTCAAGGATCCACTATTTTCCCCTAAATATACCGTAAGCGAAAAGGGTCTTTTTAGTCTTGGAAATAATACAGTAAAATTTGACACTGAAAATTTAAATCTTCCCCAAATCATTAAATTTCGTATCTGGTTTGTAAAAGCCTTACAATCCCGTATCTACAGACGTATATATATGCAACCTCTACATGAATTTACCAACAGTTTGAGATCAATTACAAACATGTAGGTACATTTCCTAATTTGGCAGACCCTTCAGACTATAACTTTACAGTATAGGAAATGCTTCTTTGTACATAGAAAAAGATTTGATTGGCTACTGAATGACAAAGCTTTCATAATATAGTCAATCATTAAATATATGTATTTTTTGTGATAGTACTTATATGGCAATAAAATACATAAGTAGTATTGCTTTTGAATTTATTCGTGATTGGTCAAAACATTAATCTTAAGCACTCTTTATAAGGTCCTGATTTATTTAATACTAGGTATTAAAAGCGTACATATAATTTCTACACTGTCAAAGTACTGGTTTTCTATTTCCATTTAAACGTACACTAAGTACTCATAATCGAGTATTGCGTAGATAAATCAAATTAAAATTAATAAGAGTCCAGCCTTGGCCCTAATAAAGCCCTTACGTGCGTTATATAGGGTACAGAATTGCTATTTGAGATATTTCCATTGCATTATCTAGTTAAAAGAAATACCCATTTTAAAACATGCCGAAAATTAAATATGATAATGGTTTTTACAAAGTAATTACCTAGATTAACGGTTTCGTCACACAGATATTATAGCACTATCTAGCATCATTGATAGATTATAATAGGTAATAATTATTAATCACAATTTATAATACATATAATAATAATATGATTAACACGGCAAAAATCGATAAAACACGAATTATATTACTCCTCTGAACAGTGGGGTCTAAATATATCAGCTTTTTTCTTTGAACTGAATTTAGAAACACTCAATTCGAATCTAATCAAACGTATAGAACCCTAAGCTTATCCAATCACAAAAGCTCCTATGCATTTTTTATCATTAGATTTTGATGGTGTATATTTCGAGAGCCAATTAAACTTGGTGTCTACGAACATTTTTTCAGACTTACTAAAATCGAAGACTGGCAGTCCACACACATATCAACAAAATCACTTTTATGTCTTATGTGTAAATATGAAATGAACTCACCCCGAAAGCCAGTGGGCTATACTTAAGGCTTCTAAAGACCGTCGCAAAACCCAAGGATACGCTTCTTTTATATACGATAATATTATAAAAATAAAACGGATACAAAGATTTTTGTATAAAAGTACTGCTATTTATTTTGACAATAATTTACGACTTAACACGATAGATATTAATTAGAAATGAAAACTATAAAGCAGTATATTTTCTTAAAAATGGTTGCAATTAAATATGGTAGTAATTTATTAAATCATAATATATTTCATTTTATTTCTTCAACAATTTAAGAAAACATTTTGAAAATACCGCAGGCTGAAGATCGTTTATAACAATAACTGTACAAAGCGTTTCTATAAAATTTTTGCACAGTTTAAATATAAATAAGTATTTTGTACCGTAATAGGAAATAAAAATTTGATTGCACGTTTTTAAACTTTACCCCATATAATTTGAATTATGATGGACGGTTTCGTTATTGAAATAACACGTAAAATAGATCTGTTTTAATTTATATCTATGTATTTGTTAACGCGTTACAACTTCATTATAAATTTTATTACACACCGGACTGCGTATAATTAAGGAATATACATCATTTATACTTCAAATTAACATATAATTTGTTCAAGTTGTGTATATTATGTTGTATTTGTAATTGCACGATATAGACTAACAAAACATAACTTTAGTAGCGTAATTCGGCATAATGTAATTATTTGCATTGTGTTAAGTTAGATTAATGTTCGACATTTCGATGACCAAGGGTACGTACATTTACGTAGTTTCTTAAGAAAAATATTGTACAACTTATAATAAGATGTCGTTTTCATAACACATGTATTCGTTGGCTTAGGACTGCACAGTTGTAATCATCTTAATATTAAGATGAATAAGATTAATGATTCAGATTTACGCTCTGGCTTATCAAACTGTTAGTTTGTGTATGCGAACGGTTATCGCTCGTAGGCATACGAGTAAATTTAGAAAGCCGCTTAAAATCCGGCATAGGACCCGCGAGTGCGATGACGGGTGGCGGCGCGCACAACGTCACCTACTTTCACGGAAGCGTCGTAGCAGAGGAGCGAGATATGGTTGTCAGTCAGAAATACGTCACTACGTAACTACAATACATATGTACATTGCCACTTAAACATGCATGTGGTTTTGGACGCGCATGAAATGAGTAAATACTAACAAATATTTCACTATTAATATTTTAATCTTAAAAATATCGGACTGCTGTGACTTAATGATTTTCTTTCTATTATTTTCTTAAATATCTATTACGTAATAACAGGGAAATTCTTCTTATTTTTTATGTTACGCAAAACTAATGTGACGTAGTGGTGACCCTATCGAGTCGCGTACGTTGGCAAGGTCGCCGTGAGGCAAACCACTCGCCGACAGAATTTCTTCGACGTAGCAACACGCGTATACCGACCGACCGACGCGTCCAGCGACGGTTAAAGGTGAGATCTATTGCGATTTTACTGATCATCCCAATATTTAAGCTTCTAATATTTAAAAATAATATTACTTAGTAAGTTCCGCATAGGTATTTAATCTCAACCATTATCGATACTTGACAACGCCATACAGATGTAATATTTAACAATTCATGCTGATCGCATTTCTAACGTCCACATCAATATATATGTAGGTAACTCGTTTCAAAACGATGATTGAAGAACAAGACGTAACAAGTTTTGTTAACGCATTGTGTATATTACATTTTTTAGCCAACAAACTTCGTAAAAAAGTGAAGTATTGAACAATATTATAGTAACATGTTATTTGACGTTAGAACAGGTGTGGTGCAGGAGAGGACCAGATACACAGATCAGAATAGCTGCGACGACACCAGACCCACCTCTCCCGCCTGTACGAGCGGAACGCGGTCGCAATAAAAACTCGCGTATATATTTCACGCGTGCTCAACATTATCTCGAGGCTCTCGGCTCCGATTATTTAATGTTCCAGTTAACTGTATCCGGCGAAACGAGATCTGCTTTTTTGTACCAAGTTCGATGATCGGCAAGGGCGGATCACCGGGAGCCGGGGTGCACTTCCGTGTTTATGCCTCCTTCTTTATAAAGTGTGCATGCATATTAATAAGTTTTTCGTAATAAATCTGTCTATCAACATTGTGTTTTTTTTTTCAATATTATTGAGTTTGAACAGACAAGACTAGTTCTTATTAGTAAGTGCATGACAGCGTAATTTCTGTAACTATGTTACGTTTCATTTGTGACGTTATATAATATGCTTTAAAAATATTTCGAGTATGATTGAAGTTGGCCTTGTCTAAGCTACAACTTACATACAGTCTTCCTAACTTTCTGAATAATTGTCTGACGGTTATGAATAATATTTTTACATACTCGTATTATAGAACAGAAGAAGCCAATTCGGTTTCCAAGCTTAAAATGATTTATGAATACGTTCATAATGGTCAGTTTAAATTAATGTAGGTATTTCTAATCCAATAGTGCTTCCTAAAGAAAATTATAGAGAAATCAACGAGGCTGCAACTCTTAATGATCTCATTGACACGATTGACCGATCACAGTTTGATCTGTCTTACAAATATGACAATGAAGAAGGCAGAGAAATAACTGGAACATCTTATTTGTCAACTTGCCATTAAGTTTATTGTTGTGCATAAATTATATAATATCGATGCACACGTGTAAATAATGATCGCAATAATAACTTCTAATTTAGGAGCAACATAAGATCGCATATAAACTATCTCGAATATCATGATCTCATTAACATAACGATTATCGTGTGCCACCGCACAGCGATTTATCTTAAGCTAATATTGAAGGAGAATCCGTAATTACCCTTTGTTTGCTGAGATAAATTTGTATCGTGCTTAGGTGCGAACGGGTATTTCCTAACGAAAATATAAATCTTCGTTTTAATTCTACATTGTTCTCAGCGAACACCGCACCGTGACTATATAAATTAGCGAGTTAAAACAGTACGTTTGATGTATCTAGGAAGTGTGCAAATGAATTATATGACGTACCATATTTTGTAATATAAAAGTTTTGATTTGAATTTAAAAAATCGAATACAATAGATCCGTATTGCATATTGGTTATACGGAATTTATTGAGCACAACGGCAACTATTATTCGATCGTTACGACAATGAACGTGTACAATGCTACAATAACGAGCTATTGATGACACGAATGCTACTTCGATCATTCTAAGATTACTGTGCACGATCAATGTTACTTTTCCCTGATAGCACGTAAAATTTGTGTTACAAATTAGTGTATTTACACAACGGACATAGTTATGTGAATTCACAACAATTGTTGAAGAATATCCTTGTCAGGATACAAATCAGGAATGAACAAATTTTGAGATAAGGCTTAAGATTTAAGCCACAATTAAATGTGAATTCTAATTTCAGCTGGAATACGCAACAATGTCTGGAACAACAAGTCAAACAAGCCGGAATACGTCGAATGTAAATGACGCATGTGGTCATTATGATGCAAGTTTTCCATAATCCGACAAAAACGCGACCACTCGTCTAATAAGGGCATACAGTAAGAGGTAAAGACGTACGTAGTCTTTGTTTGTGGCAGTATGAACACAATCACTTGCATTTAAAAGGTAAACAATTAGTTTATTGTACTGTTATTATATACCTATATTTTTATCAGGTTATAAATTAAGCTTAAAAAGATTATAAGATTGTTTTCTGTTTCGAGATTAAAATTCGGTTTTGATTCTAGACCTCTAAATCTTGATGGTACAAAATACAAAATCCCGATTTTTTTATTACTATCTCAAGTATGTTAGGTGAAATATTACTGAAAACAGCCTCCAGACCGTTACCTAAGAAAAAACCAGTAGTTAAACGACAATGAATGTTTTCTCATGATATGTACGAAACACTAATACAATATTATAGCAAAAACCTTTAAAAGCTATTAAGAGACAAATAATTTAAACGTTAAATATAAATATAATGATTCACTATAATGGGATACAACTTTGACGAGACGACAAAAATATTTGGATGTTTCATTGTGGCATGAAACAATGAGAGTTGTTGATTGACGAAGCGGCTACTGGCACGGCAGCTAATTGAATTAGCAGACCCGAACACAGCATGTCCATTAGGCCCAGTAACATGAAGAAAGATATCGACTGCATCGTGTATACGACATCACGTTGAACGGTTATTATGTAACATTCGAAGAGATATATATTCAAAAGTAGGTATATGCCATCTGTATGTATTTTTAAATTTTCAACTGAAAGCACTATTTACGACTGCAATCTAATAACCGCTAATTAAAAATCAGCTGGCAACAACTATCGGGTATATATCTAAGACGGGTTGAAAAGTTCGTACCGTGTTAGTCTAACACGGGTTCGTGGCCCATAAAGGAGTTTTCGTATATATGTTGCTATATTATTTTAAATGACCTTAAAATTATACGCACATAAAATCACCACTAGCTGATCTACGCTAACGTCGAGTGTTTGATGCTATTTGTATTGTTCATATGACATATTATTTGCCACAATAAAGTACTTTAGTACCTCGAGCATATAAAGCATGTACATTAATATAAGAATACTCATAATATTAGATTACTCTTAAAATAATATATGCGTACAATTTTTTCGACTGAGCGGGATTTAGAGAACATGAGCAATATCCAGCGGCTAAACTACCGTACAAACTTCAAAGCAATTTTGAAATGTATAAGAAATTCATTACAAACACTTCGCCATTACAGTCAATCGAATTCAATTTAATTACCTCAATTGTATCACACGCTGGCTTCAGAAGCATTAGCTATTCCGTACACGGGCGACAAATGCAAAGACCTTTTACATTATACGGTACGATTACTTAGCCAGCCGTAAAATTTGCATAATGGTATTATTACATGAATGATTTACACAATTTACAATCAACTTTAGTTAGTGACTTCGTACGCGTGGCTCAATGCACGATACTTAACTTCTGATTACTTGTGCTCGGTATCTGCAGAAGGCGACTCTTCTGACATAGGCATAAGGATTTATATATTAACGTAACATCACGCCTGTAATCCCCTAGAAGGGTAGGCAGAGTTATATATTAACATACACTTTAAATCTGAATTGCTACTTTAGAGTCTATTCTTATATAGTAAAATATAGTGATGCAGCTCGTTTGACGTTGAGGATAACTACTGGCTATGGTAGTTTATGAATTTAATCTCATATATAATTAAACTTCTGCGAGAGATCTGTCAAAAATTCTGCAAATCGGAAGTATCGGTCAAATCGCATTTGCCACCTTACAGTAATAGGAAGATGATCTCGGTGCAATGAAAAACGGCCCAGTAATTAGGAATTTCAATTTTTTCAATAAAACGTAAATACATACAAAAAAAATAGTCTTATACGGTTCATAGCAGTGTAATAATGGTTATTACAAAACACGTTTTACTAAAATCAGGAAATCAGTTGAATTTGATGCACATATTTTAAATGTTGTAATTTTAATTTAATTTTAGCTTTTTACAAAGACTTATTCGAATACCTGCGTTTAAAATATTTTATGTAATTTTGCAAAAAGTGCTACCTACCTCATTATATAACGTTACAGAAAATGTATATATTAGCAATAACCTATTTTATATGCGTATTATTAAATCGTATGAATAAAATATTCTTGATAGTGCATTGGCAACAGGTGGTATTTACAAAAGGCGGACCGGCCGGAAACGTCTCGTTGCAGGGTGCGACCACGCCCCGGCGACGTACGCGGTACGCCCACACCTGCTTATTTCCTCAACCATAAGCTGCCCGAAGCAATATGGCTATAAACTTTACTATACGATTCAAGATATGGTTAGCACACTCATTGCCGACATCGAGCTATGAATTTGTGCAACAAACGGCACGCTAGCGACTCAAAGTCGGATTGGTCCTAGGTTTAATTTAAGCGCGTTTTGGAGTTCGGTTTTGTATCATTTTCGTTCAAATATAATTTTTAAACCATTTGAAAATAATGAATGCTTTCAGAATAGCTTACGGCACTTAATAATTTTTTTGCTCAACTTTTCAATTTCAGAATGTTGTATTCTGAAATAAAATAAAAAAATGCTTGAAAGAAAGAACATTGACAAATAGGTATTTACTGTACAGAAAATACATACACTAAGTATACTATAAAAAAGATCACAACTTAACCTTTGTGCCATTTTAAAGTGAACATGATCTAGTTTTACAGCGATATAGACTGGTATGATAAGGGTAGGACCATTACAATTTTTCCATGATACAAACATTCTAATAACATCCGTAAATTGCATAATGTTGTAGCGCTAACGTATAAATTTATAAATCAATTAATTATACTTTGTGTTTGCGATTTATATTATATGTAAATATATTAACAAATAGGTAGGTACAAAATATTCCTAAATGATTCCTAGGCTCTATTATCTGTATACCACGCATACGTACATAAAATAGGCATTTTTATAATATTTGCACCACTAAAGTTGAAAAACAAGTGTTTTAAATGGAGAAGGATTTTATGCCATAAATTTTGTTATAAGTAGCTAGCGGATGGCGTTGCAGCATGCATCAGTCAATGAATGACCATCAAGTTTGTATGAAACTCAATTCAATTTAAAGTTAAAAATGTAAAAAGTATGTAGTATACCTATAACTTATAGTTAAAAATAACAGTGTACTGTAGAACCTTCATTTGAAATGACTACCGTAGGGGATGAAATAAAGAATGACAGTTTGCATGACAGCAAGTCTATTTAAATTCTACTTTAATTTGGCCATAATGACCTGGTTAAAAAAGTAATACTTTATGACCCACTAATTATAGTATTGAATGAGGGTAAAAACGTGGGGCGCAGCGCGTATTGTATACAAAGGTATTATAATTCGAAATAATTCCTCACTTGAATTCGTGATCTTATGATCAGGAATGCTGTCTCCTAAAATTCTTAAATCAAAGTGAATTATCCACAAGTACGTTCAAGTTTCAGTCCAAAGAATGACTTTCGTGCTTAATTATTCTGTTCCCAATCTAATAAACAGCACTGAACATTATTACAAAAATGAAATGTTATACAGTAAATATAAAATAACATTGTAAACACACTGCTGCACACCTTAGGGTATGTTATAAAATACCTACTCGTATATAATGTTCTCTGAGGTATTTGAAGTATGCCTATTCTGCACTTAACTGTGGTGGAAAACCTGCGAAAAGAGTCGAAAAAAAACTTTTTAAAAATCCGCGAGTAAAATGTATTGTACTATACCTCTAAAAAAAATTTTTCGAAATCGGTCCACGCGTTCCAGAGTTATGAGGTAACAAACATAAAAAAAAATACAGACGAATTGAGAACCTCCTCCTTTTTTTAACCGACTTCAAAAAAAGGAGGAGGTTCTCAATTCGTCTGTATTTTTTTTTTTGTTTGTTACCTCATAACTCTGGAACGCGTGGACCGATTTCGAAAATTTTTTTTTAAATCGAAAGGTGGTGCTTCCCGTTGGGTCCCATTTTATTACAGTACATACATTGTTTTTACATTTAGTTTTAAAGAAGTGTGCTGTGTTCTTCTTAAGATTGCTTTACAAGTTTTTTTTACAGCGAGTGATTTTTAATTTTTTTTTTAAAACGCATCTAGCTTTGTAAAGTCGTCAATGTGATAACATTTGAAACCAAACCACTGTATGCATTTTTTTCGACCCATTTTTGTTGGTCCACTGCGGTACTGGGTCTCCTGTTAAAGTGAGTTTAAGGCTTTAAAACGACGCCGGAATGCTTAATACGATCAAAATGTTGCCCCTTTGCCACTAACTATCTAATTACCTATTGTCCACAATAGGGAATATTTTGAATTTAAACGTTTATAAAGTTGACAGCATTTCCAGGTCACGTAGCAGCTGTAGTGTGTACTCGCCGCTTAGCCGACCTCCTCCTGGACACGACGGCTATAGAAAGAACCTCGCATCTCCAGGATGTCCCGATGTTTCAACTTCAGTGCGCGATGGAGGAAAATTGCTTGAGCAAGTCCGCTTATGAGGTGAGATGTATTCTTGGAAGGAAACCACACACGACTATCCGTTTTTTACCAAGCGCCTAATCTTTGAGCATTTCCCGCTATCATCTTCAAATACGGTTTAACTTGTCCATTGCTAGCACAAACATTTGTGTGATGAGCACATTTGTTTATTATGTGTCTGGTCGTAATAAAAATATCTATATAAGTAATATATCGTATGTATATATGTATGTTTATCAGCTGTCCG
>DWDX01003147.1:0-13693 GCA_018245675.1 Agara michaeli | reverse complement strand
GGAGTCCCCCGCCCACACATATTTATGTTTACAATATTAGTACAGTCTAAGAGTCAAGACGTGCTTGCTATACGACATTATGTAACTTTCTGAATTAGGTGTTGTGATGATAACGTCAAAGACGATTTGACGTTCTAGTCAAATTTTGTGATTTATTTTAATACTGGGGCTTATAAACAGAAACGTTTTTGACAGCCCTATGTGGTCAATAACACAGAGTATAAAATATCAGTATAACAAAATAAATGCGGTTAATTTATAACTTAAAGTTTATTACTGTATCTAAAATTTGCTTAAAATTGATGAAAATTGATATCAAAATTTTACATTAGTGTTACGTCATTATATTATTGGTTTTAAAATTAAAAGTATGTTATAGTTCTAATATTTCTAAGCTTATACGAGTTAAACGACTTAATGAGTTTGTTAATTTCAAAAATATGAAATGACAGGGTCTTTAATAAATAAAGAAATCATTTTACAGTCTGTGGCTGGTAGGAACAGTGCCCTAGTCCGTTACTTGGCGCAACTTCGATCAAGGTCAGGGCGAAGATACTACTGAACGTTGAGTTAATGTTATCACGTTACTCGTTTTATATTACCGGTGATTTATAAAGTGTATAAGTATGACTACATGTTTTGCCGGACATTTATCGTAAGAAGAAACAGGTTACCATTATTATCGGATTGCTTTTAAAACTTATTAATTAGGTCAATTACACAAATCCACCAATATTCTGTTAAATTTTAGTTGTTGATAAACATATACCTAAGGATTTAACGTCATTTAATACTCAACGCCAACATTGTCTGGCCTTAAAGGTGACGAGCATTTCGATTTATTACTTTTACAATTAAAAAAAAACCTCATTAATTGACAGTAGAAAGTTCCGTATATCTAAAATATCGACATTCTAATAATGCTCGACGTTTCGAATGGCTGGTTTATTAATTTAATCAAACTAAAAATATATTACCAATATTTTTAAGCTGTAAGCGATAATATTTTGTTACGCAAGCCGTACCATTTGAGTAGTTTCGTTGTTGAAAAGTTGTCGACTCACAAGTTTCTCTGTAAATATACTTATGTTAAAATTGCAAAATATTTCTCGTAATTTTTAGATGTTATTCTCAAACTTAAGGGAATGTTATACAATAATACGCGTTGATTTACTGGAATTTATGTGTATGAGCAGTATATGGACCAAGAGGATGAACATAAATTATGGTCAATAGCCCACATTTATCAATACATGTATTATGTATATTATAAGCTATTAATATTCTCATTCCGGTTAATATCAACTTCGTAAGCTCATTGTGTTATGAAGATGTAGGTACTTGTACGTATTGTTCTTAGATTATATGTGAGTATTTTAATCACTCGATTCCATTATGTAGGAATGTAGTAAGTTATACGTATACCATGTTATGGGCTGACATATTATGTATTTATATAAATATGAACTATACACCTGATCAGTTAGACGTAATACTGTTTGTCTTTGAACTGACTTGACTGCACTTTGAACTTGCATATTTGCGGTTATATACTTTGTCTTGCAAATGAGGTATGTGAATTTCTTTTTTAAGTATAAATTTACAATTTCCTAATAAAGTTCCAATCACAATACTTGTTACGCACTTAGCAAGCAATAATCTCTCTTGGATTTCTCATGTTCTCACAGATGTCTTTTTAATTTTAACCTAAATCTATGAATATTCAATTACCTTAAAAAAAATCAGGAAAAGAAAAATAAAATCATTTTATGGAGCTTTTTATTGCTGATCATTTTAA
Source organism: Agara michaeli (assembly GCA_018245675.1). NCBI lineage: Eukaryota > Metazoa > Arthropoda > Insecta > Lepidoptera > Hesperiidae > Agara > Agara michaeli. The sequence goes on along the minus strand of DWDX01003147.1, from coordinate 11,895 downwards.
TTTTAAACTGACCGTTTTATATTTAACACATCTCGAGTTTTAAGAAAGATCTCATAGAATAAACGGATACGGTTCATTAGTCGAAATTAAGTCCACTTTCATTTGACCAAAAAGATTTCTCTTTAAAATTATAACTTTACAATTCAGCTTATCTTAATTTTGCAGGTTACGTAACGTGTGAGGTTTGGTCACCTAAGCTTATATGAATTTTACTCTTGTAATTTGACTTTATGGATTTACTCGTATATGATTTTTTTTGTCATACAATTATTTTATAACGGTAAGAACTGTTATAATTTTATTGTTTCTTAAACTTAGACGTTCTTTTTATGCAAAAAAAATGTACGCCCTGCACCAGTGGTCAAATAACACGATAGGCAAGAAGATATCTTGTTTATTAGAATGGTTATTAAAGCTTAAGGTAGCAACTGTTATTCAGGGCTTTAAATGTTTACGTTTACGTTACGTTTCACGGATGGTAGTCCATGGTAATGCAGAATAGGAAGTGTGAGGAACTGAAAATTTAAGTGAAGGAAGTTAACAATGACTAACACAAATATTTGGAGTAACCGTGCCACATTGCAAATACGTTGAACTTACGACAAGTGCTGTCGTTCGTGAGCACTTGTGTGAGCTGTTGGCGACGTTATGAAGTGTCACGGTGATGTCAGAAATCGATTTATATCAGTAACGTCCAATAGCGAATTACATACAATATATTGAACAAGTAAATTATAGTGATGTGAGATCTATATACAAATACTGGACCTAAGTAGTTGGGCTTGCACTAGTTTTTCTATATAATAATATATAATACATGTCGGGGACTCAAAGTTAGTGGTTCTAATTTTTTTAACAAAATGAACGTTTTTAAATACACATAAAAAATTGATTCTTTGCAAATTATTGATTTTCAACATTGAGTTGCGACTATTTACATGTACAGGTGAATTGTGCACTGGTGTGAGTGTTAGACACTCAGTTGGAGCGAGAGAAAGTCCTCGAGGTCCATTCACAAGCCGCATACAAATATTTGTGACCGCCTACAAAACCAAAAACGGGTTTAGACCTTTCTCAGTTTGGGTGAAGTCGTATCAAAATATGAGAGCTATGAGTATGCTTATTACGCTTATAACGAACCTTTATAATAATTATCGAGATTACAAGATAATTGAAAGTATAGCCTCTTCAAAATCAGTGTGTAACGTAACACTGCTTCATATGTTTGTCCTGCTAAACAGTTGTACATTCATCCTTGTCATTCGATTTGAATGCTTCGAATAAAGACACCATACACCTCGATATTTTACTACTTAGTTCTTAGAAACTTCGATTTTCGACATGCTGTCATATCTATTTTATCTGCCCATCTGATATATTGCCGACATCTCGCTCTAGAACTTCGTGGTCCAGTACATTTTATCATCCATCCATCATCGTAACATATGGCCAAGTGACTATATCTACAAGTCACCATGACTATATGTATATTTCTTGTTTGCTAAAATAGATCGATTTTAAAGGTAATAGCTTAGTGGCTATATCAGTCTCTCATTCCGAGGATATAGATTCAAATACTGGCACGCATCTCTGACTTTACAATGGTTAAGTGCGTTTTATAACTTAAAATTGAAATGTCACTCGCTATACCAGTGAAGGAATATTTCATGAACAAACTTGCACACTTTAGGATATGTTATATATTATGTATATTTGTATGTAATTTTTCTTCACTGGGCCAGGCCAAAAACCACCCACTATGAGAGGATACCCATGTCCAGTAGTTGCACAATAAGCGGATTAGAAAAAAGAGATTTGTTTGTCTACATAAATATATTCCGATATAAATTCCTAAGTAAGCGATTAATTACATCTTGTACGCTATGTGAAGTTTTGGAGAAATCGAGTCGTGTTGTTCCACGCCTTTGTTTATATTTAATTAGGCACAAAATATTTTAATGTCTAATCTATTTAACTTTACTTCAGCTAGTGGCATAAATGTTCTTTAAAAAATGTATATATTTTTATTTATATCGTGTGCTTTCAACACTTCGACGCCGTTAAGAGTTAAATAAACAAAGGTTTTTTTCAATAAAAGCTACATATAAAGGGATTGGAAATACTAAATACTTTCCTATTACAATTTGTATACCGATTCTTAAACAATAGCGTTACACTATAAGCATACATAGCCGTAGTTAAGAATTGGTGTTTCCTAATAGTCGCCGAGTTTACGTCACGTTATCAATTACACTTTGAGCGCATTTACATACATAACCTTTAGTGAAAGTATGGGGCTGTTCTCCACATACTAATGTTCAAAATGTTTAAAGATTCCGGCTCCACACACTTGTTGCCTACTCTTTTCTCCACCGAGACATGCGGAGTCGGCAAATAAGCTGAATAAATTACTCAATCGAACTTGACCAACCCCTCTTCAATGGTCAAAGAGTATAGACTAACAGAATGGACTTTTCAAATTTGGGGTAGTATTGGGTTTCTTTCTTAAATTAACGGTATTTCATGTTCCTAATTTAAAAATATATTTATGAAAACATTCTAAACTGACTTTTTCCTATGTTTTTAAATTCCGTCATTTATGCATATTTCCATTTTTAAAATATAAGTAGAAAATAACATTACATGAAAGGTCACTAGAAATTTAATTTTAAAAAACTATATAATATCATGGAGTTTGATCTACGTACAATTTAAGTCTTAGAATGGGTAAGAGAGACGGTCTGCGTGGTCAGTAATCTTTGTCCACGGTCACTACCATCACTACTTTCCTTCCTTGCATGTGTGACGTAACTCTATAAAAGAGAGTGCCGCGAAGACGCCGCCGCTATACCGTTTCCGTACGCTAGGCTGGGCCATAGCGTCCCGACCACCGATACAGAAAGACGCGAGCGGAACTCTTCCGCTGGAGCCCACACGGACTCAGTGAAAAGTCAAAAGGTGAAGTGCCCTTTAAGGACTTAGAGTGCATGTGTTAACGTGTTTGGTGTTAAAGTGTTGTGATCGCGTGATAGCAACAGTGTCCCCGCGACGGGGACAGGACTCGAGATGGCACTGTCGCGGTCGCGGTCATATAAGCGGTGATGATTAAAGGGCTGTGTTTGTTTCAGATACGAGATGAGGTCGTTGTTGTTGTTAGCGGCGGTGTGCTGCTTAGTGTTGTCGGCATGTGCGAGTCCTATCTCGCGGCAGGATGATGAAAAGGAACTGAGCAGGCAAACTGCGGCGGCGCCGGCGGCTGCCGCGCCCGCTGCGTCCTCGGACGACGATGATGACGACGATGACGATGACGACGACGACGTTGATCTTGACGACGCATTAACTGGCGATGGTGAGTCTCAGTGCTGTGAAGGAATATATTAAAAAAGGTCAATGCCCCAGATTGGGAAGTATAATTAACATGGCACTAGGATGAATAAAAATATTTACATGTCTTATTATTTACTTATCGTGTCCGGTTGGTATGACTCGCGACTAGCTGATTAGTTTTACCGTTTAAATAAACAGGAGTCGTAACGGTACACCTCGCAAGATCTTCGTTCCGAACGGTGTTCCAGCAAATATTTTGCATATTTTACATTTACAACACATAGAATGGGAATAGCTAAGTTTATGTAAGAAATAAGCTATGCACACCTGGGTAATTTCCTAGTAAAAACATTCCATGTATGATAAATGACTCAATCAGCTTGTTGGACTCGTAAATAGAACATCGAGATTTATGATACAATTTTATTAGCTGACATCATTGACATTCTCATAAATGTGCAAGTATTATGAGGGTGTTCTATTCGAACTGATTTATGTTAAACGTATATTTTTGAATACAGTGTGTAAAGTACGATTCAAAACATGAGACTATTACAAAACGTTACACATTCAAAACAACTTTCTATTGCCAAAAGTTTCAACTGTCTGATAAAAGCAAATTCGTGCACAACGTGGAAAGTATTACAAGCGATCGATTTAAATTCCGTTGAATCAGGACGCGGGCGCACGCGGAATGTGAGCCGAGGAGCGTGACAGGTGCTCTCATTTGTTAATTAATTCAAACAGAAAGACTCAATCAGAGAAAATGATGCTCCCCTGCTTTCTAACGAAAGCCTTGCCATGCTCAGGACGTTGCGCATCGGTGCACACCTAACTGTTCGCTCTGCAGTTCATTTGAGTTTATCTACTCGCTGTAATCGAACGCTTTGAAGCTACCACGTATTTCGTTCGTAATAATTATATTATTTACAATTAGCTAATCAAAACATTAAGTATTGCAGTTGAACTTTCACAAAAATCCCAGAAACTTAAGCAATTAAAAATACATTAGATCTCTAACAAGAATTTTTAAGCTAAATATCGTCTAAAAAAATAGTTATCATTAATTTTAATTTTTTAAATATCCTATACATTTCTTTTAAGCATCACCGCTTTTCTGTAACACTGACTTACATTTTCATATAGTACATAATTAACTTTTCTTAGTAAAGAATCCTCTGTTATAAGTATTAACAACAATATTTTTAATGCTATAAGCAAGAAGCATCAAAGACTTAGTAGAGATATATATAATATCACAATACTTATTATTGGTACAGATGACGACGATGACGATGACGACGATGAAGAAGAGGATGATGAAGAAGGCGACGACGATGAAGAGGAAGACTACCTGGAAAGGTTCTTCGATGATATTTTAGGAGGTAAGAAACAATACGATCCTACAAAAAATATTATTATTATCAACAAATCGATTTAATGGAATGCCCTTAAGGGGCAATTTAGACAACATATCACATTTAAGAATAATTTGAAATGTTTTGATTGTAACTGTATAAAAATTCACACGACGTGTTGTTTATTTCCAATAGAGGATGAAGACGATGACGATGATGAGCCAGCCGCCGTACAGCCTGTCGTGGCCCCAGTTGACACTGTTGCAGCTGCACCTGCTCCCGCCGCTTCTGCTTCCGTCGAGGAAGCCGCAGCCGCCGCTGAAGAAGTTGAAGGCTCAGAATCCGAAACTGCTGCAGAACCCGAAGAGGCCGAAGCGCAAAAAGAGCCTGCTAGCGCTGAAGTGGAAACCCCAGCTGCAAGTTCTGAAGTAGCTGCAGTTGCAGATGCTGAAGAAGATGAGGAAGAGGAAGACGACATAACTGATGCTCTCGAGGACGACGATGATGATGACGATGACGAAGAAGATGATGACGATGATGACGACGAACTCTCCGACGCACTCGGCAGAAAAGTCTCCAAGCAAGCACGTGAGTCAAAAAAACTGAAGGCGAATTTTGAGACCCATGCAAAAAAGAGCGGGAAAAAAGCCAGCCACTACGGCAAAGTAAAGAAAATCAAAGCGACATCCGCCGCGGTGCCAGCCGCAGAGCACAAAAAGTTCAGATAGTTAGTAAGCAGCGCCGGAGTCCCGGGCAATACCGCCCTCCATCCACCTGAGAGACCTCCGCGGTCCCCTCCTTTAGCTTAGCTATTTATTGACTATTTATTTATTCTATCTAATTTATTTTATTTATTAAGTGAGCGTGCTTGATGTGTGAATGCGTAAGTATGGAGCCGAGAGAGCAAAGGTTAAATTAATGTCTAGATCATGTCACACTAATTTCGTGGCAATTTATTGGAAATAAATCTGTTTGTTCGAATTTGCTGTGTGAAATTTTTTATCATACCTTCGCAATGATTTGTGCGTGATTACAGGGATTTCAATATTAATTATCGAGTAATTGTTTATCGGTCAGAACCCTAGTTGGTTAAATTTTTAGAGAGAGTGACATTATCTAGTGATATTAATTTAATTGATGATGTAACAATAAAGGTATACTAGTCAAACACCTATATTTATATAAAATAATCCTTATCCCTTATTAATATACGTACCAATATATAAAACATAATAGTTATGCTATGATACGTAATTATTATTATAAGTACCATTATAATATTTATCCGTATATTTTTATTTCTATATCATTTCCTTAGTAGCTAGGCTGTATGATGTCATTGTACATAGAAATTAAATTGTAACTTAAGTAACTAGCTTTTTGACCGATTTATATATGTAGTCTAACGCACAGACCAATCATTACTCCTTTTCCCACTGTTCCCATATATGTAATATTTTCGAATTATACCACATGAAGAATACGGACGAGATTCCAGTTAGAGATAGAGGCGATCGATTGTCGCTAGTTATCTAGAAATCCCGCGCGTGTCCAGCGAGGGGAGGGAGGTGCGCACTTTGTAGTCTGTCAAGGAGGAACTAGTTTGTAGTGGATGTATGTTAACGGGTCGGCCGGGCATTGCGTCTGTAGCCCGCTTACTTTCCCATCCGGAGCCCGTTCATTGAACCCACCCGATTTCTTTTGCAGCCTTGACACTTTCTTTGACCTTGCCCCAACTAGGTCCAGAAGCGACCTTGGTGCGACACCTGGACGCATTAGCACTCGTAGAATGTAAATCGCACTAAATACTTACTCTCACTAAATGACGAATCCGTCGCGAAATTTGCGTGTATGAGTGTCCGGCTCAGTGAAAACGAGATAATGAGATGCGAGAAGAGAAACTTTTAAATTGTTTGTCGTTGAGAAATTCTGGGAGAGTCGCGAGGTGTCATATTCGACCTGAATGTAACCAGTTTATTACCGGTATCACCTAAAACGACCTGCACCGATGCGGTTTCATCTCCCTTTCACGAGAATCAAAACGATATTATCTATTAGAGAAATGAATTAGCAAATCAATTAGCCTGTTAGAAAATTACGACAGTACTTTGACGTGAACTTGCATAACAGTGAATAGTAACGATTGGGGTGTAACTAGGTTATTAATGACGATTTCACATGTTACCGAACAGATATCTGATTAATAAATGGAATACTGAAACTATTCAGGCACCGTTTCGTATGTATTCCATAATTAGATTTCTTCGAATGTACGTGTTGCGGCGCGCAGTTTCTTTTACGTGTAGAAAATAGAAAATCCACCGTTGACTGGTCCTATTAATTGTTGTCAGCGATTAAAATTCACCGGGAGCTTACCAATACCGACACAGTTACTCGTTCGCGTGCCAACACAACGTGATATGAATTGGATGTATTTGCTGTATGAATTATCTATCAACCACTTGAATACCTAATAACAGCGGCCATAGATAGTTGCGTGATATCATGTAAAGATGTTATTGAATGTCTAAATATTTATACAGGTGACATTTTAGTCGAGAGAGTAATTTGTTTATTAATGAGTTTTCCCTTGCGGTGTTGTGAACTCACTGCGTAAATATTTAAATACTTTTTTAGAGAATTAAAAAAATATATAGTATAAGCCGTATCGGGGTCTCGAATAATATTAGAAAATATCAGACACGGTTGACTATCTACGGAAACCTAAAACATTCTTTTTTATTTTCAAAAAGGCTTAAACCTGTTAGCAAATCAAAAATTTATATATCGGGCTGCTTTCGAATGTACATAGTTAGAAATACAGGTTATTACGAGAAGAATATTTCAAGTCGGAAGAAAAAAATATAAATAGTTAATAATAATAACTGAAAATTTTACACGACATCTATTATGTAGTATGATTAGCTAATTAATTTGCAGTCCCATTATTATGACTTCGAATACTAGGAGGTTATTTCGACTTTATATAGCATACTGTAAAGATCGATGTACACGCAAATCTGTAGTCTCCCCTTGGGTTTATAAGTTAAAAGATGATTTATTCACTTTATTACAAAAAGTATACAGTTGATATGACCAGATATTACATCTACACAAGTCGAGCTCTCGATATGGTTATGCATATATGAGTATAAAGAAGAAATACACAACAACAATAATACACAATAATTTGATTTGATAATAGGTGTCTGCATCTTTGGATTACTGTTTGACGAAGTTTAATGTAATAAACAGGCGCCTTGGGAGATGAACCGGCGAAGAAGCAAGCGGTACCAGCCATCTACATAGTGAAATACAATAGATTCGTAGACAACATTATTGAAAAAATGAACGACATTTTGAAGCGCTCGTACGATCCCGTTAGTGTTAAATTGCAACCCATCGATGTAAACAAGAAGAACTCCAAACCTAAGAAAAACAAGAAAAAGACAAATAAAAGGTAAATTTCAAATTATTTACCATTCGATGATTTTTAAATCTTTTTATTAATTAAGTCATGACTAGCTTCTTATTTATTAACATGAATATTATATTTCTATTTGTTGTATCACTTTGTTTTTAAAACACTTTCTCCTACAAAAACATTCAGAAGTATCGTGACACTTTAATGCTATTTTAGAAAAACTTCAACTAAGAAGAACACTGCGCGCACTGGATCGGACAAAACGAAAGTTAAGATAACAACGACTGAGATTCCGGACAGCGTTAACAAGATTGAAGAAAACATTGCCGAGGAGAAACCCAATATAGTGGAACAGGTTGATACTGTAGCGACGGAATCCAGAGCTTTAAAAAGCAAATCCGGTAACGAAAGTAGCAAAGCTAAACCCACGACCAAGCCTAAAGCTCCCAATAAGGCAACTAAACCCAAACCTAAGCCGCCTACTAAGGCGACAACAAAAAAGCCACCTACTAACAAGAACAAAGTGAAGACTTCGGAGAAAAGTAAGCCACGAGCGAGAGGCACATTATACGGTTTGTCGTCGCTGAGGAGAACAGGTGACGTCGCAGTCAACATTATGTCAGATCACACCACTGTAAAAAGTAACTTCGCTGTTGGACCCCTCATTTTGAGAGTCGAGAAAGAGGTGTGAATTATTATAATACTATCACGGTAGCTCCAATGTGAACTACAATTGATGTGAAATAATTTTTTTGCACATATAAATATAAAATGTTGTTTAAACTTAAATATTTGCAGGTCGGTCGTAGATCAAAGAAGGAAATCAAGTCTGCAACGGCGACAACGGCTGAGATGACTGGCAAGATCAGTTTAAGGGTCAACAACCAAGGGGTGGCTACTCTTCACTCCATAAAAGTTTTACAACCGAAACAGGTAATGTATTGTCATATCCGCAGATAACATTTCAATAACCCACTAGATATTAAATAGAATTTCGTGCTACGATACTTTAGTAGAGAGGAACTATCGAAAATGTAAGGAATATTCTAGAACCTTTCACTTTTAAAATAACGAACGAGATCGATTGCTTAAGGCGTTTTCCACCGACCGGAAACGGTGGCGCAAATTCGAAACTAGTGGCCACCCATCCAAGTGCCGGGCGCGTTCGATGTTGCTTAACTTTTACCTACATATGTACATAATAAATTGTAATTGGCAAAATGGCGTCAACACTACAAATGTTTTACGATAGTCAGTAAAGTTTTCTTTTTTCTTTTAAATTCAGTTTTTGTGACGCAAAATCCGAATGATTATACAATTTTTTTTTAATTAATTGAAGGACTTTGTCGCAGAGCGACCATACCGTCCCGTAAGGAACAACACACACATTACAAAAAAAAACAACAAAAACAAAAAAATAAAATTAAACTTTAGATAGAGTTAAGTGGGCTAAGTCAACCAGCAGTTTCACCTCCAATAATTATACAATGTATGTACTTTTTATGTATGCAGGTTCGTGTTGACAGTAACCACGAACGAACCAGGGAGCTGGTTTGGCAACGCAGCGCGAGAATAGCTCACGTCGTGTCCGAAAAGCTGTTGTCTGCATCAAAACCAATGTTTCTCCATCAGAGTGTGGTCCGCCAGTGAATAGCAGTGAATATGCAAAGGAATATGAATGGCATATTAAAATAATTACTCATTAGGTTCACGGTTTAAGGGTTATATGGCAACTATTTTGATACTGTCAAAGTGTGATAGTATTAAAATGGTAAAAAGTAGCAATTAGGTATTTAATTCCAGGTGCATTTAATATTGATAAGAACATTTAATTTATAAATATAAAATATTTGGTTGCAACACTATTGCTGTAATGGGCAAGCTAGCAACACTGCATTTATATTATTTATATTTGTCCTGACACAATTTGTTCAATGAAAGTATTATATTCGTTTGTACGCCAAGGAGATTTTTATGATACTCATAATAAAATAGTCAGTAGATGCATTTATTATTATAGAAAATGTTGGTGCTGAAACTTTAATTTAAATATACATGAAGTTAGTTTGTAATATTTATATTGCATGAAATAAAAGCGATGAAGTGTTTCGTTGTTTAGTTATTGTTATAAAAAGTAAACTAAGGGCGAACAAAAGTTATGTATGGTCAACTGTAAAATACAATAGTTTATGATTTGATTAATTTTAATATTTTAAAAACGTACATATTCATACTTACAAGCACAACGTATCTTTGTATAGAACATTATTGCACTAAGACTCAATATGTTGAGATACTCGAGATGTCCTTTAGGTCCTTAGGTTTCAAGTTCCGTTCCATTTCATGTAATAAATAAAAACAAGGAAATATTGGCAGTAATAACATCATTTAATGGACAAACGTTTCACACGGGATTGGTAAACCAATTTTATAGCTAAGTATTCAAGAACACTGGAACAGATACTGTTAACATTATATATAGTAATTGTGAAAACTTAACATAGTCATACAAAATCGTGCACAGAATAATAATAAAAAATCAGCAACATGGAACGCAATATTAAAAATATTATATTGGGATTATAGCTGTTGTCGTGTAAACATAATATTTTAACTCATTCCTACAACTTTTCTCTATAATTTAAACGGTATAAAGCTCTATTATACGTAATTGAAACCAAAACATTTTGTGGGTCATATACGTAATAAAAAAATATGTAATTAAACTGAAAGCAATATATTAAATGAGATTATAATCCTATATCTGATAAAACATCATGATTGAGCATTCGCACAATCCAATAAAGAATTTCATTTATGTTATTATTATTCAAGTTCATTGACCCCCTTTACGGGGGTCTAAGAACTTGAGATATTTTTAACGCTATAAAACTGATAGTAACACGGTTATATATATATCACATTTACAAGCTTGAACGTATTGCAATAAATGCAAAGCAGTGAGACTTTGATCCATCGATAGTCAGTTGGAAATATATGGAAAATATTTAGTAAAACTAAATATTTAGTAAAACTAAATATTTAGTAAAAGTAAAAGGATCCAGTAATTTAATATAGTGGGTTGGATCATCTGTAATATGACACACCATATTTATATATTGTGTGTATATCTGTATTATTTTTTTAAGAACTCTTTTATCGTTCTCCTGTTGGACATCTTCCTATCAAAATTAGGTTTTCGAGGCCAACGTTTCCATACTAAATACGGATAAGTAGGCAACTAGTAACATAACACACCTTACAATATATAGTGTCTTCGTTTTAAGGTGTGCCAGATTTCCATATTGTTTTGTTTGCGAATACGATTATCAGTTTAAATAAATACATCGGTATTGTATGAAATATAATCATATCATATGCAATTATAAATATTCGAGATAGTTACATCACAGCAAAAATTCCCATCGTACTACACGTACATACAAAGTTTGTCGTTACTCATTATATAAACGATTAGTACAACGCAATTAATCCTAAACTCTTCATAGTTTAAAGTTGTTCTGTCTTTTTCTAACATATTCCGAATATGATACTGAATAAACGAGATAAAACAAAAATAGGACAATAGGTATCGATCGTTTATGAACACAGCGATAAAGTCTTCTTTGGCAATGTTGTCACTTTAGTCTTAATAACTAAATACCCACTGGCTTATATAATGATAAATTAATAGGAATAAAACAAACAATGATGGTTTCACTTAACATTACGTTTGAACTTATACATAACTTATTGTCTGATATACGAATGAAAAAAAGTGACATG
>DWDX01003146.1:0-13693 GCA_018245675.1 Agara michaeli | reverse complement strand
TCCCCCCTACCCCGGCGGAGGCTCCGCGGCGCGGCGCACAATGGTAATGCGAGCGCGCGCGCACCTGTGTATCGCATTGTTTTTGCCTCTTTTTCGAGCGACGAACTTTTCTGCGACGGCGATCGGTTGATGACCCGGTGCTAAATGAACGAACCTTCGGCCCACGCGATTTACATTCAATGGGGACGAACGATTCTCGCCGACGTGGACTCGCGGACCCACATTATCTTGATTGTCTGTAATTCATCAAGAGACTTTTTTTGCAAGCGCAATAGCCGAACGACACATGTATGGCCTCGCGAGAGTTATGGCTCTGATAGAAACTGAAATACGTGAAGCTTTAATACCTGCGCGTGCGTTCGGTCGATCCTTTTATTTGAAATTGAAATTTAATCACAACCATACTTTACTCTTTAATGGTACCGATGAAATATTTATTGCTCAAGGGAATGTTGTCTCAACTCTCAAGTTCCACATTAATTACTAGTCATTGTGTAATAGCAATTGTACAAAATGTACATTTAATATACAATTAATCACGAAAGTGTACGTAATACGAGTTATACTATTTAAAATAATAAACACCTTTGAATTTAAAACAGACATCAGTGACTGGCCGTGGTGCAACAAATTAATACAAACTTTATATTTTTATTTATATCCAAGTGTTTAAAAAGTTCAGTACATTATTTGAAACGCAGTTTTCGTCAAATATTTTCGCTGGTACTTTCGTAAGTCTACTTAGCCGTCGTGAGCGTAACGTAAGCTCGCTCAAAGCTCGGAGCTAGGCGCGCTTCGGTATGCGCCCTCGACGCAAGGCCGCGCCCGGCGCGCGCCGCGCCTCTGGCATATTCATACATACGGATTATTCCGTGACATGCACTGGGCGTTCTGTTGAGTCCTTCTGCTGTTATTTAGTAATCAGTCACAAAGGAAGCACGTCTCTATTCATTCTCTATTCTACCGTTGGCGTTGCAAGGAGAAGTCGGTTGAAGATTAGTTTTCACAGAGCAGTTATGAGGTTCTGGTAAGAATCGTTATTGTAACGATACTTTCGTAAGCTACTTCTGTTCGATTGAGTACTGCGTATATTCAGTATTTAGTAACACGAGTATTTTTTAACTGTATATAAATATGGCAATGAAAACGTTGTTGCAAAAGAATTACAAGTATTTTAGTCAGAATATGAGACACGAGCGGCATTAACGAAATGAGCGCCGTGTAGCGAGCAGCGGGCGACTGGTCGGATGGAATATTTTAAGCCGCTTTCGGTGCGATTTAAGATTTGGTCAATCGACGACATTTGGAACCGAAAGCTTATAATATTACCTATAAAAAATTGCCGGAACTTATCCAATGGACCGAGTATATTATCTATCACAATCTTTATTCCTATATCGCCGTGGCGGCACGCTCCGACGCGCGCTAATGCGCTTTTTCGAGCCTCGATTGCCCACTTAGAAGCCATTTTACACGATAGTGAGTTTCGATTTAACATCTCAATACTAATCCGATTATGGGCGATTGGTCGCGTCAATTGGCTGCGGTAATCTACGTCTGGGTGATTTAACACCACGCGTCGTAAAAATTGAGCTTAGAAATTTATAACCTGACTAGCAGTCCGTACCACGCGTTGCCATCGTTCAATTAAAATAATGTTGTAATAACTTAATCTCATATATGTAAAATTCTCATAACACCATGTCCGGTTAGATGTTCGTTGCAGACTCCTCCGTGGTATACCGGCGGCAGCGCGGCGGTGCGGTGGCGTTCATTTTTTAATTCTTCAACGTTTTAAATTCGTAATATGTTTTGAACGGAACGTCCGATTTGAACAAACATTGAAATAGACAACATTTCCAATGACTTAGTAACATAGAACACCGAATAGGAACAAGAATAGCGAATAAGAACACCGGCCGGCGCGCGTGCACCGACACAACACGATTACCGTGTCATAAAGTACTTGCGAATACGCTTACTATTTTGCAATCTTTTATTATTTCACAGTCGGATATGGGTTTGCACTCATAATGAAATCGTTTAAAGCCAGTGTCTACCGCGCTGGCCCTCTGCGGGTTGACAGATTTCCGAGACGGGTTTCCTTGTGAGTTTTTCCTCCGCCGTTATAGCGAGTCATATTTGATATCAGACATACACGTAACACTGCAAATACTCGTTGCCGTTAATGACATGAATTATTCTATTCGGATATAATAGCGGTACAGTAAGAATGTGGATTACGGCCATGTCTTCGACCGAGAGACCGACGTGAAAACTGCACCCGTCTACCGTGCAGTGGATGCGGTCGTCAGGAGCGTTGCATGCTTAATGAACGACGAGTGATCGAACTGTGTTGTAAGATACGAGTATCTGGTCTTATCTCTGCGCGGCTCGATCAGCTCGATCGGCCAGCTTACGACGATAACGGATTATGGCCGGTTTCTGTGTGGTGGAGGCCGGAGCGGCTACGACACCTATAGATATATTCAATATGCTAATTAATTACAATATTATAAATGTACTAAAAAAAAAGAATTGTGTACAAGTCGTGTAGATTATAGATTTCCGAAATGGATTCAAGTATTTAAAACTGAATAGCATCAAATTGTCGCGAGGTAATCTACGAGAGTTCTCCATGATGACACGTAAGCAGGGTGCCGCCTCCCGCTAGGTCGGCGTGGCACACAATGTTTACTGTACACCGAATAACAGGTTTATAACGAATTATATTGTGAATTGCAAATTGAATGTATACCAAAATTGAATAACATTGAGACCTCGAAATAAGTAAGTAAATTGTGATAAAGAATACATGATAATAATAATAAATTGAGACAATACGCATAACCAACTGTTCGCAAATTCAACAGAGCCTGTGCCGTGATAAGTTACCTACAAAACGGTCAATGATTTTGAAATCCACTTGAATATCCTAAACGATATTTTCGCAACAATCAATAGAGCTTTAGCGGTACTGACAGCCTGCGGTGCTGGCGCCGGCGATAACTCTCGCCGGCAGCCGACGACTCCTGCGTACAGCCTACTTCTAACATCATATATTTAAAATTCATCAAATAACCTTACTCTACTTTCTTGATCAATTTTTTTAGCAGATTTAGTGTGTATGATAGTCCATATACATACACATACGTATATAATACGACACCGTCACCGGCCACGGTCCTGATATACTACAGCCTCTTCGACGTTCACGAAGCCGTACTTGTGTATTAAAGGAACTGTTGGGCTGGACTAAAGACTTCACCAAAGGCAGAGTGACCGGACGAGACCAGAGCGGGATCGAAAGAAGTGACACACGTTGTCGGAGGCGTTTGTTCAGTACTGGAATAATAAAGCCTGATGCGATGAGGACGATGGTGAGGACTCAATATGATCGGTCCGAATAAATATAAATAAAGCAGAGTTTCGTGTAAGCATTTCCAGGTTTAATTTGAAAGGAGCGAGACGTAACGGCCATCGTAACCGTGTCGGCCGACGACAGCGATAACTCGCCGACAGCCCACTTCCAGCGCCGGCCGCCGCTCGAGGGAAACTTTCGGCGAAATAATACCGAGTACAGCGCTTCAGCCGCTCGATCGCGGACGGCGCAAGTCCTGAGAGTAGCGGAATATTGACGACAGTGTTTTTTTCGTAAGTCGAGCTGAGAAAATATTTGTGTCATTGAGATGTAGAGCTCTTTAGATAACGCACTGATGATTTCTCTAATGTTAAAAATGAGCGGTGAGTACTTACCAGGTAAGGTATGCGTTTCTGCTAGCCTGAATTTTATATGAAAAAGAGTAACATAGATTTTTAATGTGCATGAAGTCTTTTCAGATCTCTGCTCTTCACATCTGCTGTAACAGATTCCGCTCTCCGTTATTCCGCGAGGCCACCGCGGGCCGGCTGCAGACGAGGCTATATCACCCGATAGCATCAATAAGTCGCGGCGAGGATCTCGTTCCGGTATTAACCACCAGCTAATATCGTGCGCTGTGTAATATAAAGCCGTGTAAATTGAGCGAGCATCACACGCTATGGTTTTCGCTTACTTCAGCTAGAGATAATTTCGGGAATTTCGCTATCAAGAAAGGATTTATTACGTCGATAACTTAAAAACACATACATAACGATGTTGGAATTATTGTGCCTGTTTAATAAAATAGAAGTATGTACAGAATCTCAGTTTGTGAATTTGTAACATTCAAAGTGAATGTTTCGACTTAGATTCCGTGTCAAGTATGAGTACATAACTTTACCGAACAATATTGAATAAAAGAACGCAAAAAATTCATAAGTCTGTTCATGTTACAAATCATAATCAGGATCGCAGTTTTACTTGCAAACAATTGATAGCTTACGTCACTAACGAACGACATTTGTAACTCTATTTCTTTGATTATACACGAGTACTCACTAGATAGCACTAGTAGGAACTATATAGATCGTCCCGGTGAGCCTTGAGCACACACACACTCTAGCGACTGCTTCGGAACGTCCTTCTGGATTACGAGTTAAGGTATAGCTCCCTGGCGCGTTTCTGTCATTATCAACATTTGCAGAAAATTTGCAGCCACAGTGAGCTTTCGACGGCACACGGTCGTTCGACGAGTCGGCGGCCGATGAGGCTAGTACGATTAGTGTATGAACAATAGTAAATAGTCGTAGCGGTGACCTGGTCGGGCGTGTCGGTCTCGAAGGCGTGACAGTATTGGTGCGCGGGCTCGGAGCGCGGCTCGCGCGCCACGAACGCGAACAGCGCGCGCGCCGCCTCACACGTCGCGTAGGAGATGCGCCGCAGCGCGTGCGACATGCGCACGCTCTGCAACACACACACACACAGCGATATATACATCACCGGAATAATGGAACTTACATACGTCCCGGAACAACTCACATATGGCCGACTGATCCCAAACTAATCAAGGCTTGCACTGTGACAACTAGACTAATCGGAATCGAACCGACTGTGCCTGGCTCGGCAATATTAATTAACCGTGCATTAAGGGCCCAGTCTATCGAAAGATACTTAATAACCTAAATGATATTTAGTACGAGTAGTAGCGAGATTTTAATAATTGTGTTTTGTCTTAAATAGCTCATAGCTCATAGCTGCAGGCTGCAATGCAAGTGACGTCCCACTGGCAGATATCAGGCGACTTAGTTAAATAAGAGTCGATGGAATGAAATATCAGGAGTATTCAACGTACCTGGTCGTCGGGGTCGCATACCTTCACCCCCGAGAGAGCTACCACCACCAACACCGGCACCGCGCACCCGCTCTCCTGCTGACAATTAAAGGTAATCATAAAAATAATTGTTTAATTACGGTATAGCACAGCACATTACATCACAAGAGGATAAAAGACAACAGTGCACACGAACTTAGAATGACACAATACTATTACTTAAATTATGTACACTTAGGTACTTTACAAAAGTTACGTAAGAAATTAAACCACAGATTAAAGTAATTTATTGACCGGTACAACATGTATACGTTTCGCCAACTGCACCGTGCGTACCGTGAGACAATTGTAAAAACAATGGTGTTTGGGTTTCCATCGCCAGTAGCACGGATACTCACTAATACTAACTGCATTCATACCAACATAATACACTACCTGGACTAATGTTACTGACTGTCTGTCCTATTCTCGGAGTTCCGTTACCCTGAACATTGATCAACGGATATTCATATTAAGTCTTATTTTAACATTACTGTTAGATGTTGGTTGCAGATGCGTGCGGGCTTCGGAGGCTCCTCCCAGACTGCTGGCTGCTCGTTTGCTACTTTCCAAAAAATAATGTTAAATAATCGCATTAGAGAGATCGCACAGACATCTCGGCGTCCATTAAAGTCTTAAAAAGGAATGATGTTCTATATTAGTTGAGGCGGAGACGTTGACGAGACTGAAGATCGAGATGAAAGGCTTTGTGTCCGCTCGTCACGTCACACCCTTCACACCGGAAGACTCGTGGAAGCACTCTTGATTAGTGCCGGAAGTAGCAGATCTCAGCTCACTCGAAATATCGGTAGATATTTTAGCACTTTCAAAACAATTTATTATCTCGTTAACAGACATGTTTATTTTCACCACAATACAAAGATTTTAGATCCATCCATATTTAACCATTTACGGCGTACAAATTTGAAGACGTGACATGAGGTTCTTAAAGAAAAACGTCAAAAGGGCCGTCTTTACAGTCGGCAACGCAACGGCGAGTCCTCGGGGTTGTAAATATGTATGAGCGACGGTAACCACTTACCATTAGCTGGCCCGTCTGCTTGTTTGTTGAGCTAAGTTAATAAAAAATAAAGATAGGTCGTGACATTTTCCACGAGGCCATGGTTCGTAACGGGAAAGGGAGAGCTAAAGAGATGGCGAGTTTCCACTGAGCAGAAAATACTACACAACTATTATAATGCGCGCTTGAAAACGGTTAATAAGCTCCGAGCACCATTGTTCCGAGGTTATTGCAGGAACGCCGTCGAAGCCTAATCCGCAAATCACTGCCCGCTCAGCGCTCTGCCGCCGACACAATGGGAATGATTAAACCCGCTCCCTGCGGACTTTTTGCGTCAAACCACACATCGCCCCGCGGAAAAGAATATTCACTCTGCACGACCACGATCACCGATGCAGTGTTAGCAGCCGTGGCTACGATCTACGATCACAGTCGAAGCTGAATTACTTTTCATTTAATAAATGACTTACAAAAATGTAGATAATGTAACGCACCTCTCTCTAATGAAAAGTTAATATCGATATTACGTTTCCGTCCGTAGTGTACCTGCTCGTCCACCCAAAATCATTAAAGTCCCCTTCGCTAAGCTTTGCTGTATCGTTCTAATGGCGGCAAATAGCGTTTGAAACATAGCTGCACCCGAATCGTGTTTCTCTGAAACACTTTAAATGCTTTTTCTGTTGGTATCAATAGTCGGCAGCGAACGCGGAGGCTGCAGGTCGATGCGCTGCGCCCTCCGTTAATAGATTCCTCTCGCTTTTGTTTCTCGCTTTTATTGTTGCCTGTTTGTTTGGGGCCATTATGAAATGATTTCGCGTCCGCCGACTCATACCTTTTTGTTTTGTACACAATATCGCATTTCGTAACTTTTCGTCGTTTCAAAATGACGTTGAAACTGGAATATTTAATGTGACGCCGTTCAGTATTTTGGTTTTAATTCAGTGTTCATTTCAGTTTCGGAACACAAAAATGTTCAAATTTTAAAAGTAAATTACTGAGCATACTTTTTGTAAATACCCAGTGTATTTTTGGATGTAATTATTTTCTTTAAAATGCAGATTTTTAGTGAAAAAAAGATGCTAAAAATTGTTCCCATACTAGGTAGTTATTTTCAGTAAAATATAATATACTTTTTAACCGGACGTCCTCATTTATATAACTTCTGTATTCCTTATAATTATATATAATGCCGAAATAAATAGTAAAGGGAATAGAAAGTATGTACTACCAATATGTATATGGTATACATATATGTACGCAGGTATGTAGGCAGCGCGTTATATATTTATCAGCCGTCGGGTCATAAGCGTAACGGTACCATAACACAGGCATTTAATTGCCTAATAGAGAATCAGATAGCGGTGAGTGGATTTGCCTCAATCATTACTATTATTATTTTAAGGTTACAGTCAGACTGTGTGAGCAGCTAAGTAGATACCCGTAAAACGCTCACAGTGAACGACCGATTCATCCACAAAGTGTACGAGAAGCAGATACGCGATGCCGGTAATATCTTCCGTGGAACAATCCGCGACTTTTAGAACAATGCTTTCTTTGCTTTTAGGCTAGTTATTGTGGTAACGATGCCGCTGCGTTTCTTTCTTAAGCGAGAGCTCAGCGCCAATCCGGCGGTACTGCGGCTACCGCCGGCGGGAAGCGCTGACGCGGCGGGCTTTCATGAGAATACTTCGGGTCATTGTCCCTCGAGGAATATTTGCAATACAATAATTATAGATTAAATATGGCCGCTATTCTTAATTTTTAATTTTTTTTTAATATTCGTTCTACTAGTGTTAACATTCGTGGTTATTACGATTGTTATGAATACAGATTACTTGGACGTATCGCTCGGTTACGTAGATTAGTCCTCGACGGATTACAATAATACATGTATAGTGAAGCACTGGTACTACTAAATCGCTACTTCTGTTACTAAGTCCTGACCGCAACGAATAAAGCGGAGCGGCGCGGGTTCGGCGGGCGGACGGCCCATTTTAATAAAACACTCCCGTGGTCTTGTTTCACCTGAAGAGGAGTGCGCAGCTTTCATTTAATAGTTTAGCATCCACTTTATTACTTTTCTTCCTTACTTAGATACACAGTCACCTATCTTTATTTATTTAATTTTATTAATCCACTACACATCTAAATAAAGACAATGATGTACGCAGTAAAAGCACGTTAGGTTCGTTAGGATAGAGATGTACGGCATTCGGTGCCCTCTGCCCACCGCGTTAGGGACCCGGCTCGATAGTATGATAGTAATAAATGTCTAAATCTTTCGCTGAAGACTGCTTGAGTAACGTAACATCACCCAACCGATATTTTTATAGTCATAAGATAATACAAAAGATTGTGAAAATTTAAATAACGTAAGACAACTGAGACCGGTTTTGTACAAATTATGTTCACCAGAGTAAGAGGGGTTGCCGTTTGCTGTCTCCGTCGTTACGTATGACTGCATTCTTTCACCTCTTCTACCTTCATCGAACTCGTCAAAAAGTACTTTTAGCTTAACCTTCTCCTTACCTTAACCTTCTCTTAAGGTTCATCATGCCATATCGAGGCGTGTAACTTCTGCTAATCCTTACCTTGACTAGCCTCATAAATCTGTTTACTGATTCTTCTATGTTTGCAACTTCCCATACATACTAGATGTTATCAGAAGTCATGTTGTGATGTAATAATGTCTGTGGATATTATGGTTAGAGGTTCAGAAATAAGATTTTCTACAAAGCGAATTCGATTCGAATATCTCTTTGACCACAAGACTGTGTAAGTAGGGAATAAACTCAGTTTTAGCAATGCTGTAGCGGACGTCGATTTTGAGATACCTACTCGGAGAGACCTCGTAGCCTCGATGCGTTTGCAAATTGTTAGAGTTCTGCGAAGGTTAAGTAAGAACCGTAACGCGCGGTCTGTTCGTGAATGGTTGACCGCTAGAAACCGATCTCTAGGACCTACTTCATTTACCCCTCCATCGACCGATCCGCACTGGAGCAGTGGTGTTGATTGCTCTAGGCCTCACACGGGCATGAGGAGAACACTAAGTAGTGGGCTCTTAAACCGACCGACCGACCGCCTTTATCGACCAATCAAGAATCGTGATCAATATATTATTTTATATAATGTAGGAAAGAATATTTGTATCGACGATAGGTACACGATGAAGAAGTAATCCTATGGACCTACGCGTACTGATATACGATCTAGGCGCTTCTCGGTAACGGAATGTTTACGTAAATATTTGTGTGTTTGACACAAATAAGAAAACCAGTGATGTGTTGGTGATTTTATTGAAGTATCTACACAAAATATTTTGATTTTGCCCCACTTGTTTAATTCATCATCCCAGAAGGCAAGGGATGTGCTCGCATCAAAGTTGAGAGCCGATGATATAGAGCAAAAGATGCACTTCATCAAAAAATCCCAACTCACCCTCATATCATTAAGAACTTGGCTTGAGTTCACTTTAATCTAAAGTTGGAACAGAATAAGTAAAGCGGCGTAAAGTGGCTGGTTAAAAATGAAATTTTGCCGCAAGTGCCCGGATCACCCGGCCCTTCTCACGTGTCTCGCTGCGACCGAATTACGGTAGACTATGCGCTATCCTATTATAATATTATATCCTATTTTAAAAGCGAATTCGATTAAATGATGTTTATAAAACACTGTAAAACCTATTAATTAGTTTTCAGAATATAATTCGTCCTCGGTGCCGGTTTCCACCACTGCACCATATTCACTGTTGAAACCGTGCTCTAGTATTAATGCGGTAGCGGGGGGACTTACAACAGACATTTCAGTTTATATGTTGTAAATATAATGCAGCGATAACAGCTTTTCCTAAACTGCCATCTTCTCGAAGGCGCGGTCAACAAGCAAACGCGTCGCTTCGTGCCTTGTATTATTAAAAAACAAGATACCTTACAAATAGCTACACATGTTTAAAAACTGTTAACAATTTTGAAATACTTGTTTTTTTTTTAAATATCGTTACTTGAACTAATTCTTAAAATATAATGTATCTAAAAATTTGTTGTTATTAGTAGTTTCTTAACCATAGGGAATGGCCCTTACATAACTGTATGCTTCTAAATGATATATTTAATCCTTATTTTAATAACTTTTATCCATTTATGATAGTGAAGCTTTATTATCGTTACGAGTAGGTATTAATAAAATGTAAATACACTAAACTTGGCCAACTCACCCCAAACTACCCAAGTTACTGTAAGTGAAGGATAGCGCTTTTGAGGCTCCGTATTTAGAAGTTAATTAGGTTCAAGGGATTTGCGAGGGAGTGGCGATCTAGCCGGCAGGTGAGCAGGGAGCTCGGCGGCGAGCTTCTGTAATATATGAGTTAGGCATTAGTTTCAAGATTGCGGGAAGGTTAAAGATATAAGCTAACTTCTTAGTCATCCCGTTAGAAGGTGCAGCGCTTGTATAACGTATAATTGTTATGTATCTATGAGTATTCGATTATCTCTTTAGATTTAGACACACTTCTTGTTGTAGTTTACATAAAATAATACATTTTTGAACAATTGTGCAAAATAATAATGACTATTGTAAACACGGCTTTCTGATTACAATAATTAGGCAAGAGTTTGCCTGCGTCACTCAGAACAAACAAATGTGCTCATCACACAAATGTGGGTGGCTGCACTGGGTGGGAATTGAACACACGACCTCCGGCGTAGCGGTCATGGTCTCTAGCCACTCCACTGACTAACCAGTCGTATGTATTAAGTAAAAAAACATAACGTGCACGGCTAATGTACAAAACCGACCAGCAATTAAAACGTGTTTTCGTTTCTCGTGATTTCGTCATGTGTTAAATCGATTAGGGGAATGGAGCTGTCACGGATAAATAATTATCGGTGACGATCCCGCGGGACCGCGCCCCGGCCCCGGGGGCGCGCGGGCCGGCCCCGGGGCACGCGGGCCGGCACTGCGGCGTTGTATCACATTGATGCTACAGTCGCTGATACGTTTTTATACTGTACTTATATTCATGTTTACGAAATGGTATATAGGTACATGTATTTTTAAGTTCAGTCCGTCGCGCAATTTGCGTATCATTAAACCTTATCCTCACCTTCATGCACGTGGACATTTGTGGTATTTGTCTCCAAGGTTACTTCGTCGACGACCCGTTTGACAACTTACCCGTCTGCCGAGTAGAGGGTGCCAGGATCGATGCCCGGCCGGACATTTATTAAAAAAGAATTTAGATACTTGTTTTGGGTTTGGCTTCGGAACTTTACTTTATTTCTTTTGGTTTTCATTTTACTTTTTTGTTCTCTTCCCGCAACTAAACAGTCTTAAAACATTTCTGTCTCGATATTGTACATCGAGAGATAAATTTACCATAACGTTGACAAGTTGTATCAATAATGTTAATATAATAAATTACATTAATTTATCCTAAGCGCCAGTGTCATCGTGATGCTCCAAGTTTCCTGCAGTCGGAGGAGTAAACCGTGCCCAGCGCTGGGACTTATAAATGGTGACACGCATCGTTAGCGTTATTACATAAATAAATTCAACAGCTAATTTGTGTACTAGCTAAACGGGCCAAAGTTAGCTCTAAAATGATTCCCCCTGATTCCCCCGAGCATGACACTCCGTCCAGAAAGGTCGCAGCGTCTCACCGCTGGTTAGTTAACGACGTCAGCGTCGTGAATGTTTTAGAGCGTACTCTACGCGTAAAGTGTGACACTTAAAACAAGTAACGAAGGAGTAGCACGCGCGGGACTCACTTGCAGCCTTCTACACGGAGAGCCTTCACGGAACGAGCGACACGCGCCAGCGATTGACGCATGTTTTTAAGAAAAGCGATGTATATTGTCTGCATTAGTCGCACTGATTAGTGAACATGACTGCCCCCCAGCTATATAGCATGGGTTCGATTCCCGTTCAGATTCCCGTAATAAGTAGGTACCTACTAGTTTTATCGCGGTGTAAAAATTAATACGTTTATAGAGTGTGTGTGTGTATGTGTGTGTGTGTGAGTTATTTTAAGACATTTTTATTATTAAATATTAAATTCCAAACACCGTTACGAGATAGGAATCCTTTGAAATGAATTGTGATACATTTGATAAGTATTGATCTATAGTCACAGTCCTATAATATAAAAAGCATAATTATTGTATATACTAAATAATGGGGAAATATATCACTCGCTACATCAGCAAATACGAGCATATTAGGTTCTCACTTTACCCTAAAATAGGACGAAGCTTTTTGCCGATTTTACTAAAAAGCTCATTCAAACAAAGAATTGTGCAGTTTGAAAGAAACTGAAAGACCAGTTCTTTCGGCTCTCAAAGACAATGCAATATAAGTCAGCAGATCCATTTCGTCAAAGAAACTTGATGCTTAATACTGTGAAAAGAACTATCCGTTAAGTTGCTCGAGTTGGTCGCTCGCAACTGTTTTGTGGAGTTCGGTTGTGCGGCCCATTAGTGGGACTGAGCGCTTAGTGGGCGGCTGACGGCGGCTTCACTGTGATGCGCCCACGAGAACGACCGTTATAATGTTTTGATGTGATGCTAATATCTGGGAAAGTGGTCAGTTCATCGTGAAAATCATAATCCCACTCGTTTTAAAAATAGGAGTCTCTTAAAAATTGTCACCTCTCATCTTTATTTTTTATTACTTCCAGAAACAATATTGACTAAATGTTAGTCAAATACTTGAATAAGTTTCTGCACGTGACGCATCAACGTGAGTTTCTTTTAATGATTAATAACTAAATCTGATTCTCAAATGTGAATGATAATTTTAAATGCTTTATATTTTTGGAAAAGATTTTTATTTTTAGTCAAAAAGAAGCTTTTTAAGTGAGAATACTAGTTGAAGTATGTTTTTAAGCAAACCCACTATTTAAGTAGCACCTGCTTGGGTAGAAACTACTCCGCGAAACCATTAATGTACTTTTTCTCGTAAAGTGCAGTTGCCGATAGATGTCGCTGCACGCGGTCCTAATGGACGGTAACTGCACTAGCATCAAGACTGTCTTTCAAACCTGCTTCAAACGTATCTTGTTTATTTCAAAACTTCGAATTTTGCAAAACTTAAGTCGTCACGACTATTGAGGTACTCTTACTTTCTTTGAGGTTTCTTTCAACAACGGAGCTACTGACAAGTTGATCAAAATACAGTTTCTTTACACTGAAGCTACAACAAAAAATTTACAATAAACATTAATTATGTCAAATTTCCAGTGTACTAAAACTGTTAAATAAATAAATAAAAATTAGCACCTTTATATCATATCGTAACTTGAAGCAACAATTGATGAAGGAATATTTACTACATATATAGAAATAACATTTATAATGACTTTATTGAACTTACGAGCTTTTGCCCGCGGCTTCGCTCGCGTTAAGAACTTTCATCCCCTATTTTATCCCCTTGGGGGTAGAATTGA
>DWDX01003145.1:0-13694 GCA_018245675.1 Agara michaeli | reverse complement strand
GGGGAAAAAAACAGACATTTTACGCAATCCCATCCCCAAGGGGAATGGCGGGGGGGGGGGGGGGGACGAAGTCGCGGGCAAAATCTGGTATATAATACACAGTGAGTAGGTACATTAGTAAAGAATTTCACTCCTACTACTAAACTGAGTAACATAAATTGCCCCACATTCCAGTTCCTCCTTCCATTGGTAAAATAAAATCTCCCGTAGTTTCAATTTTTATCGCATTCATTTAGAAACTTTACAAACTCTCTAAATAGTAGGAACCAACCCAACCAATAAATCAGAAAGCCACTTAGGATCCAGTACAATGTTAAAGTACAGTCGGGCAAATAAAGGAATCGCAGGGGGCGGGGCGCAGACGAGAAAATTATACCCGAAGAGCGCATTTACTCGTAATTGCGCGCGACTGTACAGTGCCTATTTAATGAAATGTGCGTTTGTTGAATGTTTGGATTCCCCGGGCATTCTGTGCGTATTACATTTTTATATATGAACAACATTCAATGACTCAGTCTAAGTATCATTGATATGCGATCAGCGACCATATACAAAGCCAGTAAAAATACATACTCACATATTTTAATATCCGTTTCTATTTCAGTGCTTCAGATTCGACTACTGACATTTTATAAGCGTTATTAAATCACAAAAGCTAAATTTACCGCACAAATGTATTGATCGAACAATAAAACTAATATTTATAGGAGAGCAATTACTGAAAGTGGGTACGATAAAAGGGTTGAAAAATATCACCGTAATCATCAATGATTATGATGTTCGTATCGAATGATAGAACTGTGATCACTCAAAGAGGCTGCGTCCGATAGTTCTAAATGTTACGGGTGTCCACCGAACAAAAATTGCCAAATTTTGCGTTGTGTTGACAGTTCTTGTGTTATTGTCGTTGTTGTGTTGTGGTGCAAACCCAGCATTAAATTATTTCTATAAAAATATTGCGTTGAATAAATATTGCATAAAAATGTCGGCAATTGAACTAAGATATTGCAATTTTTATTATATTTAATATCTAGTCTTGTCACCACGCAACAATTTATATATTAACAAATACACTTATACATACATACATACATATAATTTACACTCAGCCACAATAAAAACACTAGCGCTAATTACACAAGCATTTGTATTGAGTTGGAATCGAACCCAAGACGAGCGCTCCGGTTGGGATCGCTAACAAGACCAACAGATGTACAATCAGTTTCATATAAAATCTAGATATCCGTATACCGCATTGCAGTTAGCCTTATCTGGTCTCGACTGACTCTCTATAAGTCGAAAAAATTGCCTTCACCTCGTCACGATATGATATGATATGATATGGGGCTCTTCAAAAAAGGCGCAAAAAGAGCTCTCCTTCAAAGCCGGTAACTACTCCATAGCCGGTCCATAGGCGACGGTAACTACTCACCATCAGGTGCCCCGTCTGTCTGTTTGCTAGGCTTGATTATATAAAAAAAAAACGAAACAATTGACGCGTGCAGTAACAATAAATGATCTTAATAGATTAAACAATCTCCTAGGGTCGTACTTCCCCACTATCGCCGCGTAGCCTTATTCCGATTACAATTTAATCTCTTGCACACCAGATTGAAGATCGGTTTGATTGAGATAAGCGACAAATATTTTGTACGTGCGTCATGTCTGTCACGCTTTCAGTTTCGATGCACTCGCGTTAAATCACCTGTCACAGTTAATTTCAATATTAATGTTGTATAGAGGTCTCTTATGTGGAGTGTCAATCGAACTGCACCAATTGATTATTCACACGCATTGATGTATGAAGTTTTAGAAATGAAATCAAACGACTTCGAGTATTATAATTTTGTTTTGAGCTTCGCACAGATTGCAAACCGGACATTTTATAAGAAACTAGCTTTTGTCCGCGACTTCGTCCCGCCCCCGTCGCCACAATTCTCTTTGGAGGTAGAAATTAGTAGAAATTCGTATAAATCCAAAATAAAATGTAGCCTATGTTACTCGTGGCTAATGTAGCTTTCGAATGGTGAAAGAATTTTTAAAATCGGTTCAGCAGTTTTTGAGTCTATTCATTACAAACAAACATACAAACAAAATTTTCCTCTTTATAATATTAGTGTAGAAAATACAGATAATAATGGCAGATAATAATAATTATAAATTTTAAAACAAAGAAAAAAAATGAAATTAAATCCGCTTTGCTATTGAAATTGAATGGGAGTATTTTTTTTACATTCATATTTATATGTAGTTAGAACGTTAACACGACGTGACGTATTTTTATTTATAAAGCGATACGCATTTAGTATTAGAAAAGAAGAGGTTACCAACTTTGATTTACTTAGCAAAGAAGATACCGTTTATTATATGTAGATCTAAATAATACCTTTCAAAATCTTTACAAGACCGTCGTATGTTTGTTCCAGCTAAACTCCGTAACGGATAGACCTATTTTGAGGAGACTCTCACTGGCACATAGCTGATGTTATATGGAGTAACTGAGCCTACTTTTACTCGATGATAAATTATATTTCATAGCCAACTAACAGTAGTGATCATTTGCAGTCGTATCGTATAACATACATTGTAATCCAATGCACATAAAGAGAATACTCATCTCGTTTTAAAATCGTTCATTGTATATCAAGATCGCAGCGAGAATCCAGAATAGTTGCGCCTACGCGTTTTCAATTTGTCGGCAATTTGTACCGAGTGTGGAATTATTGTGATGAGTGCCCGCGACTGTACTAATGGTGTCTGCACTTTGTTTTTGACGTTATTAAAGAAGATTGCTTGACGGCGATAGAATTATCCGAACGGGTTTAGTTGTGGACGAACTCATGCTAATTATATTAAAATAGAAAAGGAAAAATGTACAAGTAACATCGACTCGTAAAAATGTTCCAGTAAAAATAATAGAATTATAGGGGGGTGCAAGAAAAAAAATTTGATAAAGAGTTGGGTTTTAGGGAATTTGCAATAGGTTTGAGATTATAGTTTACCGACTGACAGACTCAACATTTAGAAAGAAAGCAAGAAAAATTTTATTCCATCCAATAAAAAAAAAATACACACGAATTGAGAAGCTCCTCCTTTTTTTGAAGTCGGTTAAAAATTAAAAAAAAAAAACAATACAAAAGATACGTAAGAAATTATTTTTTTATAGGAAACATTCTCCATTAATATTCCGTAATTAATTCCTTTTAAAATAGTTACCATCCCAGCGTTACTCTTCGCTGTTTCTCCTCGCTTCGTGCTATTAGCATTTTTACTACAGTTGATTACAGACGACCTATCTAGTATTTCTACTACCATGCCCTAAAATAGGACGTGCGTCGCAGTCAAGCGTGTAGTTTTTAACAATAACGAAATCCTGTCGTCTCTCTCCCTCTCCGTAAACGTTAATTTAAAGAAATCTTGAGAATGAAAAAACCAAATCGTCTCTCCCTCTCCCACTTCATAAACTGTACATATCCACATCTTACTCTGCCCGAGCGATGTCATTAAACTCTACTACTGTCACATTTAGTCGTCGAGTCGCGCCAAAGGTTATCTAATGATTATATTTTATTTTCATGTAAATGTGATAATGAATTTTATCTGTTGTTACCAGTTCCAAGAAAGTGCATTATTTTTACAACGCCATCAAGGTCGCGGTATAAGTGTAATTGGCAGAATAAAAACGCAGCGAAGGATTTTTACGACTAAATGCCAACATTACACGGTTTACAACTAAAAAGGTTCAGCGACGTTAAGCGAACTAAAATTTTAATCTTTCAGTTCGAAACTTATTTCAAAAGGTATGTATATTCATGTTGCACCAAACAAACAAACGAAAATAAATATGGACTGTTGTGATAACATATTGCTAACTAGTTCCAATTTAATTTTGTGATATGGTAACCGGAAAGCTGATAAACATACAGAAATACACTATACAATTCTCATATAGATATATTTAGTACACCCAGACACAACAAACAAATGTGCTCACGGCCTCTGATTTAGCAGCCTCTAACAACTGGACCATGGGGGCAGTCGAACACAACACGAAAACAAAACAAAAACTCACTTTACATCTTGTGTACTGAAACATATACCAAAGACAAAGACGTTTATTTGCAGAAATATGTGTACATATAAAGATTTTACAGGACTATTAGTTCAAGCCACATTTTGCCGGTTACGGCGTACAAATGTAACAAATGATAGTAAAACGACAAAAGTACGACAGTTATACCAACGGAATTATTTAAAGGTGCATAATGTACGCTGATCGCCGTATAACTTGTGGCACTCGTAAAATATTTCTCCCATAGCTGGTTGGCTTAATGAAACGTATACTAGACGGGTTCTCGGAAAGTTCCGCGGTGGGTCCGGCCCTAAACAAATATTGACCTCTACCGGCCACGCATTAACTATGGGAGCACACACATTTTGTGTATGGAGTGTGCAATACACCTTGTATGACGATTATGGAGGCTACCGGTGTACAAACATACCCTCCTACTTTCGATCCCGACCTTTTCGGTGTTGGTAAACGTCGGGGCCGATCGACTGTCCTTTGGTAAACCTTTTCCAGCGAAAACGTAACGAGGCGGGTATACGGAAATATAAGTAAAACGATAACCACGAGAAAATGAACAAATAATAATAATAACCGGGGACAATTCCGCACGCGGCTATCCGATTCCAAATTAGGCAATTGAATGCCTGTGTTATGGTAAGCGGACAGCTGATAAACATATATATAATAATAACATACGATATAATACTTATATAGATATTTTTATTACGACCAGACACAGAAGTAACAAATGTGCTCATCACAAAAATGGGAATCGAACCCACGACCTCCGGTTTTGCAGTCAGCGTCTCTAACCACTCGACCACGAGGCCAGTGGAGTATGTCTCCATTGTCTACATGTTTGCGGACAATGTTCGCAGGTTTAAATTTCAGAGCACTAGGCGATCACCGCTACTGTATGTGTATTACATTCATATTCATTAATAATTCTACACAGATACGTAAGCTAGGTAGACTTTACGCACCTCAGAAAATATTATACGATTTATAACATCTCTAAGGTGTGCAGGTTTCCTCGCGATGTTTTCCCTCGCCATTATAGCGAGTGATATTTAAATTTTACTTATAAAACGCACGTAATAAATCAGAGGTGCGTGCCGGGATCGAACCCAGACCCGCCGGAGTGGGAGGCTGAATTTCAAACCACTAGGCTATCACTGCATAGTGAAGTCTACCAAACCGCACTTGGCCAGCATGGCAGACTATGGCCTTCATCCCTCTCACCGTGACAGGAGAGCCGCTCCAGCAGTGGACCGACAAAAAGTGTCGAAAAAAAAAATGTAAGCTAAAGATTGAAAATGTATAAAATACCGTGAATATTTTAATGTCTTGTCAACTTTTAATGGTTCCAAGGTGTCGAGTAACTTGTCGACTGCGGCCCCGTAGACGTAGGTGGTTAAAATCGACCTACCTGTGAGATCGGCTCGCGTTACCGCCGCTGAAACGGACTCGGTTATTATCAATTTTGCGGTCACGCCATATTATTAGGCGTTATATCACGTTTTTACAAGCTTGTTGGTTTTTCGAGGAAAAACACCTTTATACACTTTGAGACTATGCAAATATAGGCCCAATGGGACCATCGATAATTTTACGAGTCACTTTGACTATTATTATATTGAAATAAATAAATAGAATTGTCACTTTTTATACACGTGTGTTATCCGTGTGTAATTACATTTTATAATGTTGAAAGGAATTATTCCGTTTTAATAAGCAACTAAAAGGGAGTAGAAGATTTTGTTAGAGTGATAATAAATATTGGAAATTTTAAAACTTTAAACTTTTAAATCTTATAATACATAGACAGCGGAAATGCTCAATGTCATCAAAACCTACATTCCAAGTCTTGTAGTTTCCAATTAAAATTGAACTGCATAATATCATAAATTTTAACTATCATCAATTTTGGTCCTTCGAGACGGACGCGGAGATGATTTTAACTGGGAAGTTACATCAGATAATATTCAAAGAGCTTTCCTTAATTAAAACAAAAAAAAACTTAACGTTTTTTACAACTCGAATGATTGATGAGTGGCCCAAGTTCAATAGCTGAATGGATTTAGTCGTAATCTTTATCGATAATCTCTGCTACAGAGTCCACGGGTATCATAATTAGGAATCTTCATTTGAATGTAACAAAAAAAATACGTTTGTCCATAAAACGTTTTATGTTTTTTCCTAATGTTTCGAGACATATATTATACATACCTGTGTTTAATAAATATTTTTTCCTCGTGCTGTCTGTTTATATTTTTTTTATATACATAATTCAGCCCACCAAACAGGCCGACGGGCCACGTGATGGTGAGTGGTCACCGTCACCTACGAACACTTGAAACATTCGAAGACTCGCCAGTAACATTGTAACATGTCCGGTCTGATCACAATTTTACCCACATTTCACGTAACACAAAATGATTTAGAACAAAGCTACTAAAGAGATAAGCTCTCTGTAAAACCTTTCCCGCGCCTCACCTCCAACTTGGGCCAGCGCGCAGGCCGGCGTAAAAAGCTCGTCAATCTAACGACAGGCCTCTAATTGTGAACGCATATCAACTTCCAATTAGAACTTGGTAATGACAAAACATGCACCAGAACGGGTAGGGACGGAGTCGCAAATTACAACCTCCGCGGAAAAACGCAATCATTCCTATCTGGTAGGGTTACCTACGCAATCATTCCAATCTGGTAGGGTTAGCATTTAGATTGCTGGATACGCATGATGATTTCTGCTTTAAACCACTATAAGGAATGGTTTGAAGCCGATAATTTACATCAATATTAAAAATTAGCGGCCCGCCCTGTCTTCGCACGGCAGTACATCACTATGCTCTATTGTCAATAACTTTTTTAAACACGTTGGGTTACATTATCGAAGTTTTCATGCGGATCCCTAACTTTTTTGAAAATACTCCATCGCCTACGTTCATCGGGGATAACGTGGGATACTAATGGTGAAAGAATTTTTCAAATCGCCTCAGCAGTTTCAGAGCCTATTCAATGCAAAGAAACAATCAAATCTTTCCTCTTTATGATATTAATATAGGTTGGAAAATAATGTTGTTAAAAGTTTAAAATGGTCAGCCGATTTTGAAAACGCCGTTTAATACTTGTCAAAACCATCCAGCTTTGGTGCTATAAAGAGCTGGATAGAAAAGTGACTTTGAAGTTCGATTTGTCATACTTAACAATACCAAGATGTGAATAAAGTCGGTATGGACGAAACATCCGTTGGAGGAGGTAGTATGGAATCGCGAATTACAGCCTTCGAGGGGACGAGAGGGACGGGGTACGTAATAAAGCCACTCGGATGAGTGCTTGCTAGGGTTGTTGCTTGGTATTTAAATATTGATGATCGATAACACAAAGGCCAGAAAGAAAGCCGTAGTTAAATTTAGTTTTATGTACTCATAACTAGGTAATATAACCCGACAGTTCAGTGGTAGGTGAATCTGAGTACTGATCCGAAACCGTAGGTTGCAAAAATTGTCTGGATGTAAGATTTATGTATTAAGTATTTTAGAAGTCTAATACAGTTCCTCAGCTGTCTAGTTGCCATAACACATACTTTACTTAATTCGGTATTAAATAGTGTGCGAAGTTGTTTAGTTGTGTTTTAAGAATGTATGAGAGAAGTGTACTAATATTATTTAACTATGTGAAACAGTTTCCGTTATGATTATTATTCCTTCAGTTTTTTCGTAAAAGCTATTTTAAAAATATCATACAATATGTAATGGTTTGAATGGTAATTTTTTAAACATATTTTTTATTCTACAATAGAAATGTAATATTGCATTTCAATTGATCATTGATAGAATAATAATAATTTACGTAAACAATTTTTACCCATAAAAAATAACAGTTCGTTTTTTTTTCTTCGCTTTGACAACCCTACGCATGCAGCGTGAGAGCAGAACATCAAATAATGCCTCTGATAGGCATATGCAGGGAAGCGAGTTGATTCAAAGTACTTACGGATTGGCCTCCTTTGTTTCAGACCCTGCCGTTCCGAGCAGCATTGTGCTGCACTGAAGGGTCTTACGAAAAATCCCTTTTAAACTCCACAGAGTTGTGATGCGGTTTTCTTAATTAGCTTTCAATTTAAGATCCGCGTGAAGATTAAAGTGCCAACATATGGTAAAAAAAAAAAAAACAAAAAAAGGCTGGACGTAATTCTTATTTGCCTCTCGTAATAAGCATTGGTTTCCTACAATTGTAGGTGCCCTGGACCATGTTCACCATGTAGCTTCAGGGTTGATTAGCCGTGAGATTCTAGCTGGAAATTTATATGCAAATAATAAATTATTGGTTTCTTAGCGAATGATATTCGAAGACCTTTCTTTCACTTTCATTGTTGAAAAAGTCAATCAAATTTGCTCAATCGGTAAAGCTGTCGCGTACAAAGCTGGGCTCGAATGTCCTCCTATTTTGAACATCACACGAATTTCAGTATGTCCATTAGATTAATCAAATTTAATTGACCGTAACGCGACGGCTATAAAATCCATATTATGAACATCATTAACAGATCATTGGTCACTCCATAGACCAAGCACTGTGTAGAAATGCCTTTTCGTACAAGCGACTGTCAACACCAAATAAACATTGACAGAAAACTGTATGAGCTTTATTAACATTTTTTTTAATAATTTTTTTTCTTACTTTATTCCTATACCGCCTTCGACATCTCTGCACAACCCTGAGGATGGCTGGTAGCAAATGCTATTTAGCATTGAGCCAGCCTTTTGTAGGATTTATTTTTGATACAACAAATAATAAATAAATAAATAACATTTATATTACATATTGGAATGAGCTAATAAAATTATTTTACATGTATTTCTAACGATAAAGCCACTTATGTTTAGACAACAAACTTCACAATACTAAATATTATTTTGTACATTTAGAACACTGAATTTTCCAATTATACGCGCACTAGTTGATATTTCAATACAAGGTATTTCCTTTTACCAATTACTTATTGTAAACGTACTCCTGTATGGTGTGTGAATAAATAAATAAACGGAACATTATCTAGACGCGCAGCAGCAGCAACGCGACGATTCCTAATGCCATTTCTGTACGACCATTATTCTGTGGTAACCAAATGAAATATGTTTAGCCGATGACAGCGGTGTAAATGAGTGAATTGGGATTTGGTTATACTGTTGTTCTGTTATTAATACACTGATACCGGCCTGACACAGAATTAACAAGGTATCGAATATTCCATCTCATTTAGAGTTCATTACACATTAACACTAATTACTGTCGGTATTTCGTAAGGGAGGAAATTACAATGCTATTTACGTGTGTGTGTGTGTGTGTGTGTTTTTTTAAGCAGTACATTCCAGTTTTAGAATTGTGTTAGACAGGATTTAGTGCTTATTTCTTCTGCTTATTCAATGACCATTTGAGAAGCTGCATGAAATTCTATTATTTAATATCTACGTATATAACATTGTAAGGAAAAACAAGCGCATATGTTATAAAGTGCATAATATTTTCTGAGAAGCGTGAAGTCTACCAATCCGCGCTTAGCCAACGTGGTAGACTGTGGCCTCAAACCCTCTTACTGGGATAGGAGACCGGGTCCAGCGGTGGACCAATAAAAGGGTAAAAAAAATATAGGTAGATATAACATAAAACCAAGATTGTTCAAACCTTCTACATTTACTTGATTAAACAAAAATCATAGATAATAAAAAACCCAACTAACACCAATGCATTACATTTTATATAACCAAAGGTCATCCGCCGATGCATTATCACTATATTCTCGAACATCAGCTCTTCCCAGGGTCGTGGCGAGCTGATCAGATTAGTGCGGCAACCGGTTCTCGAATACGTCCCGGGGATAACAAAAAAGGAACGCTAATAACAACAAATAACGAGGCGCTCGAGCTGAAGCTCAGTGATGTGCGTACACGCATATCGATATTCGGAATTTAAAATATTAAGCTAATCGACATTTATCCAAGAAATTTTTTGCATAACCGTCAAAGCATCTTTTCGTAGCTTTAGAAATGTCTTTTAAAATAAGAGTAGTATAACTATTGTGAATGAGGTGGAGTAGAGCTTGGTTAATAATAAGTTTTCATTTTTAGATATTTAAATTTGATAAGGCAACGTAACTTAACAAGATATAATCATAACGTAACATCACGCCTGTAATCCCCTAAGGGGTAGGCAGAGGAGTTTCTTACACCAAGAGATAAGATAAGATATATAAGATATAGAGATATAGAGATATTAGAAGATATAATACGTAACATCACGCCTGTAATCCCCTAAGGGGTAGGCAGAGGAGTGCAGTACACACCCCACATTTCACCAGTTATGTCTAAGTCCCACAATGGAATAGGTGGTGAGCCTATTGCCATGCACCGGGCACATGTTTCTGCAATTTCGAGACAGTGATGGAAGGCTGAATTTTTCCGAGTCATCGCAATTACAGTAATCATCTTCGCACAAAACGCTCGCAGCGCCAGTAGCTGTCGCTAACGGCCGCGAGTGCCGTCAGCACACTGACTGCGTTACGAGTACTTAGACACCGCGTGCAGTTAATTGCACTAAAAGCAGGCGTCGGTTGTAGACTGATCGATGCATCGCACCTCACTATAATTGCTATTTCCTTTAACATGTCTAACAAGGGCTCCACGCCAAAATTTCAATTACGAACATGGATTGCAGTTGGTTCGGTTAAATCACAGTTCGCGTTATATTTTGAAAATATTGAGTTTCAGTAACCAGGCTTTTGTAACGGCGTGTTGACTTTTTATTTAATAAATAATTTTGAGAGTTGCCAGGTCAATTATTGTCACGGCAGTCGGGTCCAGGTCGGGCTCCGGGCGAAAGAGAATAGAAGGGAACAGTCGCCCAGCGTGACGTAGAGAAAGCTTGCAGCTCGAAAACTACGATGGTTATTTTTAATAACTACATTGAAAGAGAGAGAGAGAAAAAAGCATTCCATTGACTACGAAAAAAATCGAAAAACACTAAGAATGTAAACCGGCAAACACATAGATATGACACACAGTGAATAATGTTCGAGACATCCGTTTCATTTGTATTAGAGCCGTTATCGACACCAGCTGTAGCCATCACTAGCGGAGGTGGACTCGGATGGAAATTATACGAAAATATTGTAACGATAGTGACAGATGATTATAAGCTGGCGATAAAACACACATAATTCTCACGTAATGGCCGCGAGCGAGGGCCGAACGCCGCAACACACGCGTCATACTAGCGACGAATAAAACCTTATGAATACAAATAAACGCTCACAGTAATATCTGAACATCGTCCTGTATCCTGTTTGGTTTAAACTGACGTTAAACGTACTGAAAACAGCACGAATACCAGGTGATTACATGAGCATTTTGTTATTTTACATGGATGTTTAAGCTCGCGAGTGCTTGCGAGCCAGGCCATTTTTATATGTTACTTATATTTTATATGATATCACAATTAAAGTTATAACGACAGTAAATCCTATGTTAAAAATGATTTCATTTACCATTGCAATTCGCTAATCAGTGTACAAAAATACCATTAAAACACCCTAAGAGTATAAAAGCATTTTACCAACAGTACTTTAATAAGTAATTAATTGGTGAATTGTGGGGGTGTACTACACTCCTCTGCCTACCCCTTAGGGGATTACAGACGTGATGTTACGTTTTACGTTACTTTAATAATGAATTTAAGACAAGTTATGGAAAAGGGTACATACATATACAATCACAGTGTGCTACATATTTCAAAGATCAAATTTTAACATTTAACATTTGAACATCGTTAGTGGTAAAATTTGGAAGACTTAACATTTCTACAAAAACTTTGTGTGTTATTTTGTTGTTCTGCATTTTATATTTTTCTTAGTGTTAATCCTGGGTTCAAATCCCGGGTTGGGTACTGTTGGATTTTTCTGATTTAGAATTTCTAGTAGTACTCAGAGTCTGGATGTGTGCCCGGTGCATGGCAATAAGCTCACCACCTATTCCATTATCCACGTAACTGGTGAAATGTGGGGGTGTACTACACTCCTCTGCCTACCCCTTAGGGGATAACAGGCGTGATGTTACGTTATTAGAAATACAGATGATAAAGCTTGTTTCTTAAATGTCTGTTTAAAACCACTGCGTTGTAATACAAAGGCTACACCTTACTCATTCTAAAGGCTTATATCCTACTAGAGGCTAGCTAGACGTATTGATGAGAAATAAAAGACAAATCGTATGAAGTATACAAATGTAAGGTAAAGGTATTTTGATTCGAAGCTATTATGTTCAGAATACATCTAACATTTCAAATTACTGGCAGAATGCTTCGCAACAAGACTAATTTATACTGTTTAAACAAAATTAGGAGCGTATTACTCGAACCAAAATCTGACTTGTCTGATAGTAACCATCGCGCGATAAGTCTGTCTCTCTGTATATTTTTGGTCTATATCTCTGCATGGTCTCTAAAAGTCTTCAAATTATCTACAAATCATATTAACAGGTTTGACAGAGGACTCATTACGCCTCTAAATGTTAAGGCTTCTAAAACGCTAAGTTATTGTAATGAGTTTTATCTCTTTAAGCTTTGAAATTTAGTATTAGTTATTATCTTTCTCGCCCCTCTTTTCTGACAAAGACAAACACAAAAACAAAGTCAGTCAAAGTCAAAGTCAAAGTCAAAGTCAAAGTCAAAGTCAAAGTCAAAGACAAAGACAAAGACAAAGACAAAGACAAAGACAAAGACAAAGACAAAGACAAAGACAAAGATAAGCTTAGCTTAAAGCGTTATGGCATTCTAAACCAGTTAATCGCTGGAACTTGGCAAAATGTTGCGGTAGGCGGTACGATATTTAATATCCGATTTGAAAAGGATTTTGTCTTTTCGGTATTTATTTCCTACGCCTCTTTGTACGTAGCTCGTTCGCGTGTAACTAGCAGACTAATGCATATACGTTTACTTAAAGCAGAAACATAATAATTTCGGGTCCCTTAAAGTAATTGCAGGATATCGCTGGTAAGAGATGCACGAATTGTTTTCATAATACCCACAATTTACTCGCGCTGAGATATGTTATCCGATGTACGGCCGCAATGAGCGCTTTACGAGTAAACCACTTATAATTTTACATAGTTCATGCACCACTTAACGCCGAAGTTCATAAGAGTCTTATCACCGTGTTGGCGGTCGGCCAGCCCTATCATGGCATATATTATCACTCGCTGCATAAAAAGTGCGGACAGCAAAAAATTATGCTAACAAACTTGCAAACTTCCAGCTATACGAAAATATGCCATATACTCAGTCTGCAACGGTGGTATTAAGTTTTTTCTTCATTATTTATATGCATGCCTGCGTTTCTTACGATACACATATGTTACTGCCGTACGTGAAATTGAGGTTAAGAAATATCACAAGCCTAAGTTCCTTCTAATCTGAGTTTGGAATTGGCTAATATTACGTTTAAACGAGCTAACCGACTGAAACTTTGAAGGTACTTCTGTTAATACCTTCGACTGCCTCGTTGGTCGGGTGGTTGCTAGCGCGACTGCCGATCGAGAGGTCCTGGGTTCAAATCCCGGGTTGGGTA
>DWDX01003144.1:0-13696 GCA_018245675.1 Agara michaeli | reverse complement strand
CCCTTAGCTCCTATACGATAAAAAGAATTTCAGTGATATTAGCGCTGTGAAATGTTCACTCGAAATAATTTGTATGTGGGTGGGTCTCTATCCTAGAAACGGGTGGGATGTCCGCGATTCGTTGCCAATATCGACAATAAGGAATCGTACACGCAATTTACATCGCAAATTGGATAAGGATCCCAACATTAACAAATAAATTGGACGACCAGATAACAGTGACAATTCGTTTCGTCTCGCCCTTGTTATGTCATATTATACGAATATATAAAACAGGATGGTGACGGACCGACCGACCCGCAGTTTAACGCTCAGCCGAAATAGCCGAACGTAGACTTTTGAAATTCTCCATGCGTTCCTTATATAACGTAAATTGAGGCAGGAATTTTGGGAATTTCCACCCCTAAAAATGGTAAAGTAGGGGTTGAAAGATTGCATGAAAATTCATCGGTTTGAACGTTAGACGCCAAAAATTTTAGACTTACCTACTTGGTTAATAAAGTGAATTAATACCTACATGTATTCGTTTTTGGAAATCCAATTTCCGCGCGAGCAACACCGTGACGGAAAAGCTAGTACAAATATATAATCAGACCTCATTGGCCAAAACAATTTGGAGGGCAATCGTATTATAGTAAATTAAGTACACTTTATAGTGTAGTGTAACAAACATTTTTCACGAAACTAATTTGACGTTCAATCAGATATGTGACGTAACAGTGCGTTCGATGCCAAAAGTGTAACTCGCGTTCGTATTAACTCGCTTTCGGACGGCCGAAGGTCGGATCGTGCATTATGAGCTGAACGCAGTTGGGAGATGCGTCGCTACAGGGAAACCTTATTGGAATTCCATTATCGGAATCGAGAATTCCACTTTTGGAAATTATGTCATCAATCTGTTTGTATCTAGAGAAACGTGGT
The DNA here is from genome assembly GCA_018245675.1 of Agara michaeli. Lineage (NCBI taxonomy): Eukaryota > Metazoa > Arthropoda > Insecta > Lepidoptera > Hesperiidae > Agara > Agara michaeli. The sequence goes on along the minus strand of DWDX01003144.1, from coordinate 12,775 downwards.
GACATTTTTCTTTAAAACGTTTCGATTGCTCCCCTGAAAATTGTCTATAGTAGTAAAATTAACGTTATCACTGATGTTATTAGTATATCAACTAGTAGTTAAATGGATCGAAAATAAAAAAATCACTTCACTCTATACGATATTACAGTTAGTTTTGTATATTCCAAATACGAACGCCGACACGAGCAAGTGACCACTAGCGCCATCTGTCAACGCACGACAAATGTTATTTCAAATTTCCGAGCGTTCTAATTACAAATAAGGTGTCACGTTAGAACGAATGACGCGCGGCCCGCGATGAGATGCGTCGATAAAGCGACAACGCTGTCGTCAGCATCAATCATGTCACAATTAAGCTTTTAAACGACTTGGAGATTTATTGTCGTCCGCGGGCGATTTATAAAGCGGGTAATTAAACAAAAAAAAAAGTTGTTAGGCGTTTCGCTGCCAGCGGCTTTTTTTATACGTTTGTGCAATAGCGAATGAACACGTATTAAAATGCAAGAGGTATTCAGTGTAAAGTGTTATTTTGACGTTGACTCGTTACTAAAGGTAACTATATTAAACGCATACCTGCCTAATGACGTCATACTATACGTCTTAGGCATATAATTGCCACAAAAATACGAATATATTTTTGAGATATCCAGTTTCCAGTTCATTCTGATTTTAAGCAATAAATATGTGTGTTTGTCTATAGATATTGTGTTTATACACCCGCAGTGTTGGTATTTAATCTTACCATCAAATTATTTTTTTAAATATCGAACTTCCTTTTTTTTTACGATACCAATTTATCTTTTATATGTATAATGTGGTTACACACACACATAATGCCCATAATGTTTAAATTTGTTTTCTCTGTGTGTGCGCAATTAATTTTCGTGAACAATTAAAAAAAAATTTCGACCAGTGAGCACTCAGAAGCGTTCCGTTCCACACTGAACCACGTAAGTGTATTCCTGGAATCATATATCCAGATGATTCGTGTCGATACGTGAAACAAAGGCTGTAAATAAGGCTCAAGCTCGATCGAGACCATTAGAGGCCCTTAGCAAAGGGCGAGAGATGCCGGCGCAGATCTCCTGGATGCCAGCGTGAAATCACCCAGTTATAATAGGACGGTTCGGGTGCGGTAAGCGACAATTGCTTTGTATACACATTCTTAGGATCCCCGTTCGTTACAATTGTATACGTTAAGTGGTAACGAATCTTGACCCGCGCCTCTAAGAATTTATTTGTGTTCGTTTGATTAAATGTCTTTGGTTTTAACTATAATGAAAACATTAATTCGGTATATTTTTATCTGCGACGGCCGATGTCTACTGGTCTTAATTAAATTGCCTTAAATAATCTTGAGGCAAATAAAAGAGAACCAATTGGAAAGCAGGATTAGTAAAAAAATAAACAATTTCAATTTAATTGCAATTGAAATATTTCAAATATCGTAATTTTTGTTCCCGTTTATGTCCCGTTTTCTCCCGTGGGAATCGTGGCAACACCAGTCGTAAGTCCGGGCACACTATCCGAACGCATCAACGGAACGAACGCATCCGTTGCAAAATCTCGACAATGTTCCTTTTTCAAATATTATCCGATTATTTACTTTCGTAAATATTGGGCAGTATATGGATGTACATTTACGTGAGACACGTTCTATGCTATCATTTAAAAGGGACACAAATAAAAGATACAGCAAAGATAGATTTCAATGTCACAAAGATACTAATGTAAGATACATTTTTCGTGAGATATGAGCACAAAGGAAAACTGGCATCAATCTCTATAAAGTGCAAAAGTCGAAGAGCAGAATTTCGAGAAAGTTCTGGTAAAGCAGTAATGCCAACTATGAAATACTAACTTGCATCTAGTTTAGTCGATTGTGTAAAGTTGGCAACGCTGTTGACCTCACCGTTGTCACTGTTCGAGCGAGGTAACCGAGAGATCTTCATTTCAAACCGGAACTCTATTTCGGCGCCTTACGAAACTAACTTTTAAATGGCACACAGTCGACGGTGTTCCATCATTATGGCAATGACGAGTTATCAGTCACATTTCGTAGTCAAATCGAGTATTTCAGAAATATTATTAAAAATCGTAGACATCAATACATATAAATAAAATTGAAGTGTCCGAGTATTCTCAAGCGCTTATAGTTATTTACACGACACTAAAACACAAGCAAACATTTAGAAATTTTTTATCTGTCTGTGTTACTGTTTGTCCGGGCTAATCTCTGGAATGGCTAAATCGATATTAAAGGGACTTTTACTGGAAGATAGATTAGGTTATAGAGCAACATATAGGCTACTTTTTATCCCGAAGTTCCTACGGGATTGAAATCTATGCGGGTAACACCGCGGGGCACAGCTAGTATTAAATGTAAATGGATATAGCGGTCACGACGGATTATGGCCGTGTGATGTTATCGCGAGGTTTTACGCAGTTTTATGTTAAGTACGACACATATTAATTGTTCTGCCGTTTCACAACATTTTCTAGCTATGAAAAATTTGATTCTTGTCTCGATTATAACGACGGCTAACCAGTTCTGCGGATTGACAGAATTCTAGTAATCGACGCACATTAATCAAGATAGGTAGGTAGGTGCACTCGGGATTTGATATTTCGAAATAAAAAAATGCATAATGTATAATATGTTTTTATGAAATCGTACGTGTCAAATGATCGTTATCTAGCGTAATTTAATTTAAAGACGCGACGAATGACGAATATACAATTATAAAATGACGTTTCATTTAATTTCATGCGAGCGGAATCGAAACGCGAATCGGGTACTTTTATTGCGTAAAATTAACAGCGCGGGCGATAATGCAATCATGCAGTAACGGAACGCGAGCGGATGTGACCGCGCGTCTTTCTGTCACAATTAATTTCCGGGCGTTGGAATTGGCGCGAAAACTGTCGCGGCGCGGGGCCATGGCGGGAATTTTAATTACGCACCCGTATTCCGAATACCAATGTCGTCTTGTTTAAATTAAATATAAATTATACGCTCCTAGACCCCGCTGCTCGCTTGGTATTGCGAACTGGCGAGTAACAAATAAACAGTGGAATTAAGAAGCTTCTCTCATACTTAGAGGGACACGATTCTAAAACGTAAACTCGTTTCAACAAACGTTGAAAATCAAATATTTATTTCAGTTACAGATAACATTTGATTTGCACTACAATGTATCTGGTCCTCGGAACGAGGAAGAGATAAATTTCCCAATGAAGTCCAGCAAATAAATTGTTATGAACTACTAAAAACGCTATTCGAATCCAAATGTCAAGCTTAAACAAAATTAACTACTAGAGTCACACAATTTCTTGCGAGACCATTAAAGTTTCGAAACAGCTAGCTAAGGAGTGGCAAAACTTATTAATTTCATAATAAAACTCCGCAAATAGAAACTCCAAACGTAATTAGAGGGCAGATGAGGAGCCCGCGACGCAGACGGGTGCACTTCTTACGGCGTTTAACAAACTTTGATAAAAAGATTAAGTATGACAGTTTGAAATATAGCCACCGCAGACGGTGGAAAAAAAAATAACAGTGCAAAACTTTATCGGGCGGGGCCGGGCTCCATTGTTGGCGAGTACGGCGAGTTAATTTCGAAAGAAACAGGCGAGGCGCAGGTGCGCCAAAGCCCGTTGTATTAAGTCTAATGCCAACGTATGACTGCGTTACGGGACGCAGCTGAGTTTGCGGGCGAAGTTGAAGCGTCTCCCGCGAGCCGGGCTCTGAACAAATCCGAACGCAGATTATGACGTCTCGCCGTCGCTGTGACAATCCGAACGCACCCATTGCGCGTCTGTACAGAAACGGCGCCATTACCGACCGGCTTTAATTGTAAATTATTGCCCGGGCGACGCTCGTTCGACCCGACGTTAGCTATTAACATAATTGTTTCAAAAGAAACGCAAGTAAACGATCTACTAGAGATCGTAGTAAAGATATTTAATGTAATTAAGAGGTGTATTTGCATAGCGATGCGACCGCGTGACATTTCGTGGGCTCGCCATTTTGTTTTTTTTTTATCTCCTCGCTCGTCGCTTATCATCTTCTTAGAAAATATGGGGGCGGTGTCCATTAGTTAGATGTAATGTTTTTTGTTTTATTGCCATCTCGTTGTGCCGGTTTCACGTGTGTATGGAGCGCGTCGAAGGCTCTAAATATGCATTTTGATGCGTCGAAACGACCGTCATTATCGTTCGAGGAGTTGTAACTTTTCGTTTATTGCTTGTATTGCACACAGTTTGAACGCGAAGTTGTGCAATAATTGTCCACTATTTTTAATTGGAGCATTTTCATTTTTACGATCTCAATAATCAACTCACAAACGGCTATTGAATTTTATTACTACATATGATAACAACGATATGCGACGCGTTAAAAGCTAACAATAATTTATAGTGATAATATTTAATTGTAATAGCCCAAGAAACGTGTCTAATTTAAACTTCCATCCCCGTGACGAGGCGACGGAACCATCGAGATTACAAGTTAACTTTTCCGATCACAACAGCACAGACAAAGGTTTAAATTATACACGGGTGGATTGGCACAGACGGATTTACCCTTTGACAATCGCCGAGCGAGTTAGGGTGACAAATTGTTGTCTGCTATTTCGTTTACATTGCACTTTCGGTCGGTTTATCTGCTTACTTATTCATCAAAACGTAATGCCATTCATGATCGAGCCATTTCGCTGATTAAAAACAATGTTCCCCGACGATGGTGCGACTCGTTAAGTTTCACTTTAAATTTGTCTATGGTTGCGTCCGGTGGTGCGTTTTAAAGAAAAATTAATATTCTCATTTTAAAATTAGAACAAGAGGTAATTAAGGCGGGAAGGTGGCGGAATATTAGAAGTTGGGAGTAGTGGCCGGAGGGCTAATCTAAATAAGCCGGGACCATAATTCAAAACAAGAGGAGTGCTGATAAGAAAGTTTCATTACCCAAATGGTGAATTTAAAACCGGGCTTAATCAGGTTTATGGAGGTTTATCCGAAATCAAGCGGGTCGGCCATGGCTCACGCCACCTGTGTGTTTAGGCGCGGGATTACTTTGCGAAATTTTCGTAAATATTACACGTTGGATTCATTTCGCTTCGTTCGGCGAAATTAAAGTCACGAATTACAAACACCGGCCATACAACATGTTCCGATTAATTACGTGGCTGTTTAAGCTTGTTACGATTCGCAATTTTTATATATCTACGTATTTCAGAACGCAGCACTAATTTAATTTAACCCACACCGATGTACTGTTTGATGCGTAAAACACAACATGATATTTTAAATTCTAATTCAAAAAGCGATTTGCGTAATACCCTGGCGTATTCAAAAGCACATACAATTAAATAATAGGATTGTTTGTTTGTGCGTTTCGTTTAACTAAGCCGTATTGCGCGCCTGCCCGCGGTACCAGGCCGGCATGAGCGGCAGGAGGGCCCTAACCCCTTCGTTTGATAAATGGCCAATTACAGCCCGCTCCGGCCCTTCTGTAGCTTGTTGCCTATTTTGAATTGCTTTTGCTTTTTCGTTTAGATTAATATCTAAATAGGATAGATACGGATCCCGCTTAGCTATCTACGTTGTTTTTAAACGTAAATTTTCGGTAGCTCTCCCTCTTTGTTCCGTCCCGCTTTTTCGCGGCTATTGTTCTAGGTCTTAAGAGTCTTTGTTCACGATAGTACAGCTCTTTGTGAGGCGGCAATGTCTGTTGATTATGAGGCCCTGGAGTCCGTGGTTTTTAAGATACGCTCTTTATGTTTGAAATATCTGTTGAGAGTGGCGGATGAGATATTTTTTTGAATGGTTTTTTTTTTAAACAGCATTTCACGGAAATTAAAAAAGTATCTAGATTACTCGCAGTCATTATCTGACGGAAGTTCATGATCCGAGGAATTAAGTTGACACCGCAAAGCCTCCAGAAACCGATTTATTTGAAATCAAAAATGAAAATCAATTCCAATTAAATTTAATGTATCTACATATAATAGCTTATTGTTAGAATAGAAAATATTTTATTTGTTAATCAATTTTATAACGTGAAATAAAATTAAATACGCGAAGTAAAATCGAAAAGCCATCCAGCCCGCGTGCTTAACGCCGCACCCCCAAAGGGTTGGCGAAAATTTTTATATCATTTAAGGGTGTCAGGTGCTAATATTCGTGAATTCTTAAACTCGTGTCATTAGTTGATAAGGGTGCGCACCCTTTGTTTATTTCTCTCTATCCGGGGAGTACCAGAGGACCATAATTGCAGCATCGAATAAAAAATAAATGAAAAATCCATCCATCCAGCCGGAGAGGGATTATTTTCTTTTTTTCTTTATTTATCTAAAGCTTGGATTGTGAGGTACCTCTGTGTGCCATCGATCGTCAATTGTTATGTTACTCTGTCTATAATTTGATTATAATGATATCAATTTATTAGAAACTGTAAGAGATTAAAATTGCACTTAACATTACGCGTACGACAACAATTCTCAAAAGCACTTTAAATTTTCAATTGCTGGTAATATTTTAAAAGTTCTTGTCAGGTTTTGTTGTTTTGTAACGGAGTTTTGAAGTATGTAGGTTTTTTCTTTATGGTTCGAGTGGTATTCCATTTTTGAAAGGCACACAATTTTGTTTATTATTCATATGAGTGAGTGAACTATTGAAGTCTAAATCCTCGTAAAGGGAAACTGGAATCTAATGGACTTTACTTATTTATAGTATTTGTTAACTTTGATTTAAATATCTGATGCACGGAGATAGTCTTGGGTTCGATTCCCGCTCCGGAAAACTTGCAAACGTTAATTATTAGCAAGGAATGTTTGTAAATCTTGGTTGTTATTTGTCTGTGCCACGCGGATTCTTAGTGTAGGGCTATACCTAAGTGACATTTTATTTATTTATTTATTTTGTTGATTTCATAATTACAGCTTAAGTGAAGCATAGACAATAAAACTGAAAACTTGACGAGTCGCTTTGACAACCAATAATTGTTGTCTATGGTGTTCTTTTTTCAAACCGTTTCGCGGCAATGATTGATCGGTTCGTCCGTTAGTTAATTACACGTCATGGGTACCCATTAACACCGTGAGTTTAAACATTTTTTTTTAAATGTTTATTAACGAAGTCGAATTAGGAAATGTTAAAAGTGATTTGCGTGCAAATAATATTTCATCTCCGCCTAACTCCACTGGAGTATCGTGGAGTATACTCCAAGCTTCCCACTGTTGGAGAAGCGGTCGGTGCTCAGCACTCTTCTACCGTTTAAATTTCGATTCACCGTAAATGAGATTTGGCTTGACCGAGTCATATTCAAAAACAATTACGCGCTTTTTTGGCATTTCCTTAGATTTTTTGCGTTTCTCGAAATTTTATTGCAGCGACATTGTTCTAGAAGTGGCAATTGGGTAATTTGTACCGACAAATAATACATATACGTCTTGAAGCCATATAACAATAAATTATATGTCTTTATATCGTCGTAAATAAAGTTTGCGATAACCAAAAGAATACACGTAATTTTACGCAACGCAATACACTCGCGACAAAAAAAAATGGCACGAAAATCGCAGCGCGATGCCTCACGTGCGATGTCCTCCTAATAACGTCCTTTGGCATTTTTGATATACGCATACATATAAAAGCCTTAAGTGACGTAAAAAATGGTACACAAGTTGTGTAGGTACGTACATTTAGCGGGTCTGTGGGAGTAGCGGACGACAAATAATTTATCTCCCGATAAACGTGCAGCGGCTGCGTGTGGTCATTGGTAAAAGTACGTAGGTATACATTATGTACGCCACATTGGCCGTGGTCGAGTGCTTAGACCCTGACTTCAAAACCGGAGGTCGTGGGTTCGATTCCCGCACAGGACAAACATTTGTGTTAGCGGCATGAGTATTAATTGTGCCCGGGTCTAATATTATCCCACATCATTGCAAAAGGTTTATAATTTAACTATATTAAAGGGTACTCAAGAAATTTTGGCATTTTTACACGTATGCCTATTGTAAGCACCCGTTTAATATTAAATAAAAAATCTCATCTCATATATTTTTTCTCATTGAGATCGAACCCAAAACCTTCGCTTCCGCAGTCACCGTGATCACTAGACCAATAGCTCAATCAACAAGGAAGACTGATTCGTTGACTATAAAGGCGGTTCATCAAATGTCTTTTAACACTAGTTAATCAAATTTAAAAATCGAATACTTGCAAATGTGGGTTAGTTGTCTAATGTCTATTAATCTTAAGCGACTTTGAAAAAAGAACACGTTTGAAAACAATTTTTTTCCCAATGTCAATCGAAATTATTTTCGGCCAGCGTTTTAAAAATCGAATCGGCCATCGATACTTATGTCTAATTGAAACTACAAGTAATGCTATCAATATATAAATGAACCGAATTAATCTCTATGAGCGTGTAGTTCCCGTATACCGGTTCCCGTATAAGGTGGCGCGTGGGTTTGGACAAATGACACGAGCGATACAGGACACGCGGACAAATGGACGAAATTTGTTTTTATACTCAAAACGCATATCGCTTCAAAAAGTCGAGAGATAAGCTGCTAATTGAATGTTTATTTACTCTGTACCGTTCTCGGAAAGTTGGTGTCGGCAATATTTTTTTCGCTGTCTCAAATATTTTAAATATTCTTATTAAGTCTCCGTTTTCATTCCATATTGGTTTTTTGTCTAATCTGCGATATATAGTTTACAAGGTCTAATGAATAGGAATGTTCTAAGCAATGTGCTAGATCCTAGACTTCATCTCGGTTACTTTCAGGCGAGATCATAATCATACATAGGCCGCATTAAAAAAAAACTACTTACTTAAGTATTTTATAAAATGAATTCAGTCAAATCTTTTCTCACAATTACAATGTTGCCAGTTTTAATGCATTTTTCTTATTTTTACAATTCTCTCTTTTTTATAATCCTTCATGCCTCATATTGTTAAGCAACACCTGCTCTTTATTAAAAAAAAAACCGTAAGAGTCGTAAAAGATCAAAAGAAAAATTACCTACCTACGAAAAAACTAGCTCACTATATTGTTTCCAAAATCCTGTACAATAAACATAATCATTGTTCGCAATAAAAATACAAACGAGAACGATATGATATATCATAGACAACACTAACTCTACAATCTGTGATCAACTTTCTATGAGCAATTTAAATGCCTCCGCGTTTTTAGGCGTGACTGCCGGCTATTTGGCCGTCGCTCTTGGATTAATTGCGACACCGCAATGATCTCATTTTTTTCGATGTTTTGTTTTTATTCCGTCAGAAAGTGGCAACACAGTGTGTTTCTTCTGTTAATTTTCACAATAAATCGTCTAATAGCATCAAAATAGTCGTATTGAATTATCGAACGTGTGTGGGTGGTCTTTGATATATGAAGTAAGGAGTAGCTGTGAAAAGGCAGTTATTAGCGGAAAACAAAAGTCGCGTGAGACTTTGTTAAATGGATAATACGCTCGATCAAGTGTCCCGATGACGTAAACAATACTACGAAGCCGCTGGATTCCGCGAACTTGGGATTAGACGAAGTAGTAGGTACCAAGTAGAGACGGCTACGATATCGTAGTTGTTTATGGCGAGATTTTTCTAAATTAAACGATTCAAAAACAAAAAAATCAGTACCTATTAAAAAAAAAAGAAAAAAATTCAAATCAATCGTCAAAAACTTAACAAGATAACCCGCAGCCCGATCGTTTAGAAAAAAAAAACAAAGTTTCAAATTCGGAACGCAACTGTCAACCCACAGATAACGTCACAGCGCAAGACGAACGTCATTTTTATTTTTTCGAAACTTAATTGGTGTATTAACGGCGCTCAGATAAAGTCACTCTATACCGGAGAGCTTTTTTTCTCTTTTTTCCTCCTCGAGCTTTATCAGATGGCTTACCGTTTAAATTTAAAGGTACCTCGAGTTTATAAGAACTTTTAATAGACTAACGCAATCCGATCGCGGCGGGAGAGAGACAAAAAAAGTGTAGCACTAAAATAATTCCGTTGAAAACGAATTCTCAACTCGCTGGGGGTTGAAAAATAACTTTCACATCTCTTAAGCTTCTATAATTGCTTTGGCAGATCTGTTACTTTTTCATATTTCTAATCACATTAGAAAATTCTTAAACCATCGCGCCCGGTCGATTTCGGGGTAGCCAGAGAGAACCGAGTGTCAAATAATTCCGTACAGACTCGATGTGTTATTTTTACATCATACATTATTCTTCATCTGAGAGAATTAACGCCTAATTAAGGTAAAAAAAAACACTGAACTGTTTAGCTGTTAGGTTTCGTAAACATAGTATTCTACTACACTTTACTGTAGTTTAGGAATAAAATAGTAATCGTTGTACATAGTAACAAGTGAAGAGTAATTAAAAACCTGCGTACAGAATTCTCCTGCAATTACTGGAGGCTTATACCGTTCTCAACCTCGGAATTGGTGGAGATATTGTAGTGATGTAATCATAACGGTGATTGAAGTGTTTCAATGGGAATGAACGTGATGAAAACATGTCCGTACGAACGTTCACGTTAACGTACACTTGAGGATGTAAAGAAAGCGCGCTGGTCGCAAAGGGCGAACAGGAAAAAAGGAAAATTTGGTCACTGGCCATAAATCGGACAGAGGTTCTAATTCCTTTGTTTGCCAACCCGAACGCCGCTTTCGGGGCGCAACTGGCGGCGCGACACTTCGCTCGCTCACTCGCCGGCGACCGTGACGCGCTAGAAGGTGACGGACGGTGGCATAGATCATAACTCTTATTGCGCGCGTCTTAGAAGCGGTATTCGTTCGCCGTTAGCGATACATAAAGTGGTCGCGTTATGTGATCGACAACTCGCGTAGCGGAACACGCTCAGTTAGGTATTCTGTTACGATTTCCGAATCCTCGCAAGAATCGCTCGAGTCTAATTAGATTCCTATATGACGGTTCCCAAGTGGAATAGGCGTATCATTATTACTCAAGCATACATATATAAAGTAAGTAAATACCTAATACCAGCATTTTCTTAGCGTTTTCAGATCAGTCGTCATTTTCGCGTATGAAAAATTCAAAATTAATTTTAATCTACATTGCGCCGAATATTTTCATACGTATTTATTAGGTTTTTTTATTGTTATATTCCGGTTTAGAAATGATTTTTTACTGAAAACGATTTCAGATTATGTACATATTAATATACATAATTTGCAAGCAATACTTGACGTCGCATCGGGCAGCTCCATCTAGCGGCGGGCGGGGGAGGCGCGCTGGAGTTCTGCCAAGAGCTTTGAACCAAGCCCTGGCATCATGAAAGCTCTGTGTTAATGCTATGTATAAATCGCTTCCAACTATTACCTACCAACATTATTTATTTAACGAACGTATAAAATAGGATTTGCCGGTTTCGGGGGTAGACTCCAGCGAAAGTACGATTGCGTCGTTAACAACTAGTCGCGAGGTGGTTTCCTGCACTGCCCAGGTATTTGGCATTGGATCTAGATTAAGAATATGCAATAAGTACTGTCAATTGCACCTTAGCGCAGTGTACCTATACATTTTTTTTGCTTCAATACCTACCTAAATGTTTTTATCAATCCTTTTATCGTCGTTGTGTAAGGGATGATTTTCCTTTCAAAATAAGAAGGGCCAAGTTCCTACTCTGCCTGGCTTCCGGGTTGTCATATTGTGTAGCAAATATACATATGTAACTAGTGCTTTGTGACTTGTCAAAAGTAGGTACGGTTCAATTCGAAAATATATCTTTTAGATTATCTATGCCCCTAGCGCATTCTACACGTGTGTTTACAGAACTATCTCTATTCCTAGAGCTGGTGAGGACGTTAAAACTATAAGACGATAAAGAATGAAATTCCTTTTATAAGACTTTTGTGTCCGATTTGAAGTAGGACTCATTCCTATTGGAACCACCGATAGGGATGGATGCCGATATGATAGATAGTTATCATGGACATTCAATGTAGCAACCATGTTGTCTTTGATATGTCTGATGTAAGTTTTCTAGTATCTATTGGAATTCAGTAACAATATATCCGTTTGACGGGGAAACGAACTTGGGACTTGCGAGCGAGACCAAGCAGCACGGTGGCCGGTGTTGCAAATGGTTCGTCAACATTCCTTATATTCGTTGAAAATTACAGTCGCCATCATTAAAAGTTAAATATGGCGGATATTACTAAAAGAGGTTGAATAATAGAACGGATATTCCACTTCTTGATATATACCCGGATATTATCGCGGAGTGTAGTGATCCGGGTGACGCCTGATTGCCCGCGCTGGCCGCGTCTCGTGCCAAAATTTTAATTATTCAAAATGAACGCTGAAGCGCCATGAATAATGCTCTGTGCTCGGTTGGTTATTTTTTAACGACCGCCTTTGTATCCGCCCGGTTGGATTCTGTATGAGCGTGGAGTGACTCCTTGAAGCGTATTTACAACGAATATAATGTATTTTGGCAATTTGAGACGAACGTAAACCAGTGATAATAATAATAATAATCGTTAGAAATTTAGCCTGCCACACCGGACACCCATAATACGAAAGTAACGAAAGTAACGAAATGCATTCGTGTGTAACGTTTCGTTACTCAGTACTAGATGGCGCACCCGTTACTCAGTACCGAATACATACGGTTTGTTACAGCTCACCCATAATACGAAAGTAACGAAAGTAACGAAATGCATTCGTGTGTAACGTTTCGTTACTCGGTACTAGATGGCGCACCCGTTACTCAGTACCGAATACA
>DWDX01003143.1:0-13699 GCA_018245675.1 Agara michaeli | reverse complement strand
TGAAATTTGGCATGCAGGTAGATGTTATGACGTAGGCATCCGCTAAAAAAGGATTTTGATCAATTCTACCCCCAAGGGGATAAAATAGAGGATGAAAGTTCTTAACGCGAGTGAAGCCGCGGGCAAAAGCTCGTTTAGTATAAAGCTCGTTTCATGTAATATACGAGTACATACCTACAAGTGTTTTTCACTCGTTCGTTAAGTTAGTCTTTAATACTGATATGGCTGAAGTTTCAACTACAGTTGCTTTAACAATATGTGTACTCAAAACACTAATAAACAGACGTAGAAATGATCTATCTGAAAAATGAATTCTGCTCGGCATTAGGTAACCTAGATCGTAAGCAAAAAATATGTATACTTATTATATTATGTATCTATTGGTATAATAATAATTTAAATTAAACTGCAGAGCACACAGCTCTACAGTTCTTCTTGATTTATAGAGATACAAAAGACCGATATCAAATGCGTTGGTATACATGGTGTTACGCAGAAATGTCTCTAATTTTATGCGGTCATTATGATCGATACTCAAAAACCCAGACACAAGATGTTGTAGCTTTGATCACTGAACCATAGATTACATATAGATTTTAATATCAATTTCAAATGAGCTTCATACCCGTATGTATTACATCTATAATGAACTTGTAAATTCCATCATGGTAAGTAAATCATTTCCCTATTTAGTAGTTGCGCGTAATACCACAGGCAGGAGTAATCATCAACTCGCTAAGTTGTTTTTACCGGAGCTCTATCAATTGTGTAATGACTTTTCTGTACTTTGGTCATTAGCTATTCGAGTTTGATGAACAACTAGCAAGTTGTAAAACTGTAGGATATGATTAAAATGTCAAGTTTAAAGTATGCAGAGGTATACATACTTGTAACTATCAAATATACCCACTATTGATTGGATTTCAAAAAAATGTTAAACACCTTTATGAAAGGTTTTTTAATTTTTAATCCTTAACATTCGACATCATCAGTGGGCCAATGGTTATTCGTCAATAGATCACCGCCGTTAGCGTTGCATCTAACAAACCGTACTATTTTGAACAATACATAAGTCAGAGGGCATGTCGATGCTGCAATAAATGACAAGACAAAAGATCAAACGTGAAATTTTGTTTATATTATACCATGACACTAACGGACCTGGGAGGCTTCTTGGCTGTTAAAGATACATGTATTAATTAAACCTGGCGTCGCAGCAAATAATGCTGAAGTTGATTGAATTGTGCAATAGATTGCATTTTGTTTATTTATACCTTTGTGTATTAAATCGCGGAACTCTTGCTATTACAAGAAACACAGTACAGTGCGGATATTTGTTGATTAAACCGTTTTTATCGATCGAATTTTGACAAATAATGGTAATATTGAAACAGAGATTACTTTAAATAATTGTATTTCTCGTTTTGATTGCATTTTGACTGTAGGTACAGTATTTCTTAAGATAGATTCTTAGATTTACAGAGAACTTGGTGAGGTTTGATCTATCAGTTTCATCTAGGTTTAATTAACATTTTTTTTAAATCATTCAGCCAGGATTGTGTCGTAAAAGTGAAGGCTTTTCAAAGCGCGGGCTCCTCTAATGAAGTTGCACTTTACTATATGTCGTTATAAATATTTTTCCATTGGCACCTCAAAGTAGTGCTAGGAGTGACTAAATCAAATCACGCCCTAGATCAAGTCTCCGTCGATCTTGACACGAATGGCTACAGAACGCAGGCCACTGGCCAGTGCGAGCAATTTGGCGCCTTACGCAACCGGGTCATTCACGACTTCCTTATTAGACTCCACACGCCCCGTCCATCGCTAGCTGTTGACTTTCCCTTGATTTACTAAACAGGCTTACATCACATTTGTTAACGATTAGTGACATCGGAAATTGCACTCAATTTTTAACATATTCATTCCCCGTTTTGAATGAAAGGCAACCCGCGGATTTGAAATAATCCTTGGAAACATTAAAAATAGTCGTGATTTTCTATCTGTCTGTGCGGCAGTTATATTTTTTGTTAATTGCAGTACCGATGTACGCATTTCATTTTCGTAAGTGTTTCTTAATTATTTACTACATCGTAAATTCTTACGAAAAAGAAAGTGAACATCTAAAGGAATTCGTTTTACGCAATCACGTTGATTATTTACACTCACGTAACACGCACTGCATGTGTGTCAAGATCACTGCGAATATCGCACATTTCACTCAATATTTCAAGGTTAAACAGGTTATTTTAACATATAGTCTAATTTGTATTGTTCACACATTAAAATCTGCCAGTGGTTATAATACTGCATGATTACATTAAAATTAATGTCCATATTGCAAATAAACTTCTTTGTCTTTATCTTAATAATACGCTCAATTTGTAAAGTCATCCGTTCGATGCACGATTCGAACCTTACATCGTCAAACAAGATTATGTTGAGCTAAAAATGAACATAAATACTCTTTTGTTTATACCAATGAAGACTCGGTGGCAGAATTTATTTTCAGGCAAACAATGAACAGTAAAGTTATAACGGCGACTCGGGAACAAGCAACTGCAAGTCCTTTAGAGATAAAATTGTAATCCATAAAAAGGCGGGGTTCTACAAAATAGACTTCGTTCTATTGTACTCGACACAAGGGTATAATCAAATATCTTTTACTTGAAAACTACTCGTAAACTTTACAACTTTAAATTATATCTTTCTTTAGGACTGAACATTTGCATTTTCTTTTTATAATCCATTTACATACTGTATCAAACTACGCCAGATTTTATCGTAATATTGTATTCAGACTAACATAATAAATGGGGTCTCTTCTCATATTGGCAGGGTTTTAATGCCCTAGTCTACGCTGGCCAGAGCGGATTGACCAACTAAGTACACAAACCTTTGAAAATATTGTATTATTCACCAGTATATCACAATGTAAGGTGCGCAGTGTTCCTCATGATGTTTTTCTTCACCGGTATAGCGATATTGATATTGATATTTAATGTTGCAAATCGCATGCAATTTTGGAAAGTCGGACGTGCGTATTAGGATTTGAACCGCAGAGACTTAACTCCGAACCACTAAGCCGTAACTGCTGATATACTCATACCTCGCGTTGATAATCGTGATTTCTAAAAATTGCTTTATTTAATAGTCACGTCTCGCCAAAAGTCCAGGCGCGGTAATATGAGAGGGATCCGCCCACCGCGCGGACGTCGCTTGATTCATGAACAGTACAAATCGCTGTTTCATCATTTGTTTTATCTCTCAACATTCACCTTTTGCTAGTACAGTACTTATTTTATCTTGTTTAAGTTAATACAATATTAGTTTTAATTTTGTTACAATTTGCAAATAAAAATGTCTATTGTTTCGACTACTTTGACGTTTTTGAGGTAATATCAGACAGGAAAAACGTTTTTTAAGTATTATCCAAAGCGGTAGAAATCCTTTATCTGCTTAACCCTTTCAGAGACACGCGTGGTAATATATATAGGTATATATATATATGTATGCATATTTTCTCCGGTTCTACAAATAATTAATAGTTATTTCGGGTGTATTAACTAGCGCTGTGCCTACTCAACATTTCTCGCGCGTGTTGATTATTAATTAATTGTTCTAATGTAGGTTTTTATTTGTTTTTTATTTATCACCCAAGATATTTGAGATGCGCCAGTGCGTACGATATAATTATTTTACGTGTTTCTTTGACGTGTTGGTACTCCAGCTTCGACTCAAATTACTTATTTTAAAATTCCAATGTTATAGAAATAGGGAGATACTTAGCGGTAATTTGAATTTAAATATGTAATGAACACGGAGGCTGCAGAAGTTTTCGTGTGCTTTCCCTTTTTAAAAGTGAAAATAATATCGTAATTGGGAGTTAGCAGAGCATGAACTCAATGGTCATATCTTCGTTGTCGTAACAATACCATTTGACTGACTATTTTGTTAAACCCTCCCTATATGATCTGAATAGATTCGAAAATTCTAAATTCAAATGATCGGCATCAAGATAACAATATGTAGTCAGGTATAGTTAAGACTCTATCCTAAGAAATTGTGAAGAAAGAGGAAGTTCTATGTAAGTTACAAGTGTAATTTCGTGTAACACAATTATAAAATAAGTTTATTAATAATTTTAAGCCTATATTAACAACTTTGGTTCAGCCACATTGCTCGTATGGTTCTGGCTTAAAAATGGGGCTACGCACGAATTGGTCAGAGGCGGTTCAATTCTAATTTAATCTTCTATTATAGTATATCGTACCCGATGACAGCTTAAATTGGACGTTATCATAAATCGGCTATACACACAAGTAGACAAACACACAACACACAAGTAGGAAGTACGCACACACGTACAAATGCTATCACAAAAATAACCTATACAAAGTGTCGTCATTACGCCAATGAAATCTTAAATTGGAGCGTTTAGTACCTACGTGGATATTACCCAATAAAAGACTGGAGAACTCTCTAAACTCTCGGATTTAAAAAATATAAGATACATCTCGCCAATAATATCTCCTTACAATTAATGCTCTGAAGCATTTTAACTGAAAATGCCGCAATCTACTTGCCCGTTATATATTTCGTCATTCTATTATTATCAGGAAGTGCAATACTGTTGAAATCTTAAAAGGTCTGGATTACCTTTTGTTTTTTTCAAACTGTTTAAAACAATTTTTCTTCCGCGGATTTTTTTGCTACGGTTTATTTATTAACCAATCCTGCGGATAATTGTTAGATAGATATCTTATTTAGTTCCAGCGCTTGTTATTATTAGCTAATTTGGTACACAATTCAATTAGTCAACATAGGTTTGCAACAAATACAATCGATTTAAGGAAAAGAGAAAACTTCACGGCAATGTCTCAACAAACTTATGATTGATGGAGCACTGTTTAAGGATAATTGTTTAATACAATATTTATTTAATTAATACTTATTGTTTAATACGAATAAAAATCCCGGTAATACTAAATATAGACTACTATAAGTAAGTAACCATCGCAAAAAAAGAGAAGATTTAAGCTATAGTTTATCACGTCGGGGTAGCTCTTAGTGGCACTGTTCACACTTCAATACCCTTTTTTACCCTTGAATACTCAACTTGTGACGTTTCAAAACTCGTTTAAAATAATAAAAAAATTGTAGTCGCGTTCATACCACCGAAAAATGTGTAAATTTTTAAACAAACTTAAATCTTTGTTTTTATCTGTATTTACACAGACTGCAAACATTATTGTTGCTCATGTTTATCCATAGATCTATCAAGGTTGACGCTCGTACCGTTTTTGTTCTCGTTTTGTAACTGTTTTTAAAAACATTGTTCATTTGTTTCCGAAATAAATCGATAAACATGGAATTGACGAAAACTGATACCTTGAAATTATCGACGTTATTGGTTTACGATTGCTTCACAAACTTGTTATTTCTACATTCACTAGGTTTGGTTATTAAAAATAACATTAAAGTTAAATATATAATTAAAGGTTAAATATATTCAGAGCCAAATACTATATAGTAATAATTGACCGCTCTTTTGAAAGTAGTTTATATTCTTTATTCTCATAGCAGGATAACTTTGTGTAACCTGCTCAAATGTTCAGGTAAATATCTGAAATTCTTTTAACATTTTTGCACATCTTAAACTAGTAACTTTTTCATTATAAAGTTGATAGTTACTTAGTATGAAGCTGATATTCGTATTTTTGTTCACTGCTTTCGTGAACGGCGCATACAAGTAATAGTATGGTTATGAATAAGAATATTTGGAACAATACTAATACCCCACACTTTACATCGGTGAGTTCACGAGTGTGTTCTGTATGAATGAGTATTTCAACAGGCGGTTTTCCCACGCCGCAGCGATGGTTATGCTAATCGCATAATCTGTTTACAACACACATAATGCTACAATATGAAGCCGTAACATATTATTATGTGCTTTTATATGTACGCATGCAGTTTTAATATTACGTTCTTTTCACTTCTAGGTCTGCATGAAAAGATCTCGATATGAGTTGAGCGGTTCCTATGCACGTTATTAGCTAATAAATAATCTAATAGTAGGAATGAACGGCGTGACCTCAGGGTAAAGGACCTCGGATAGATTCTGAAAGAAGATTCTAGAAACTAATTGGGACATGCTGAAAACAATCTTATTTTCAACTGTCTCCTTCAACTCAACAGGGTCTCCTCTCATAATGAGAATGTTTATTTTATTTTAATACGTGTTGGGAGACTTGAAACACCGAATAGAACATAATTAAGTATACAAGATTGTGCAGGTCTTTTTACGATGTTTTCCTTTACCATTATCATAAAGTGAGTGATATTAAATTCAAATTTATAGAGATATAACGTTGGAACAAGTTTGTCTTGTAAATAACTAATACTCTTCAAAACTTTAAACGGTGAACATAAATGAAACATGTATAGCCGTTTATAGCCAACACATTAACAACAACAACTACTAAAATAAAAGTCATAGAACATCCCGGGAATTCGATTTAAGAAGAGATTTCAAAGCAATATAAGGCTGTACGTGCCATCACATGACCTTTATCCCTTTCGCTACCGGTATAACCGATATTTATTTGTAAAGGATTTCGCAACACGACGTTCTCGTGTAAGGGCACAGGTTAGATAATGGATACTGGGAAAGGACATGAGTGGCGTTCGCTTTTTACGTGCGCTGCGTACTGAGACGCAGTGTGAAGGAAACAGACTATGATACAACTAGCTGTTACTCCCGGCGTTGTTCGCAGGTCATACCATTATTGTGCTCTAACACCATCTATAGCGCTTATTTGGCGCCTGTGGGGACTGAGATATTTATTCCTAAAAAAGTACCACATCATCCCTTGCTCCGTTTCGAGGTGAAAGATACTAAAGAAGTTTTCGCTACAAAAATATTGCATACTTTCATGTTTATAAATCTAATTGGAATTTGTTGATTTTATAATTATAATCAATTTTGAAACTTGAGGGTTGAAAGTATTATTAGGATTTATACATTTTGTCTAATAAGGGAGGAATGGTTTCATGTTTTATAAATATTTTTATTTTATTTTATCTGCTTAATGTAAATGAAACATTTAAATAAATATGCTAATCCGGCTTCAGCGCAGGTATGTCTCCGAAACTATCAAGTAATTGTATTTTGTACTTTCAATGGCATTTCAGTGTGATTAATCAATTAGATAATTATTCAATTAGTGCATTAAATAAATCTCAGTCGCGTGGCAACGTCGTTAATGTGACAATCACAAGTGTATAAAAGATATTACAACTTCAAATTTTCGAATAATAAGAAACTTATTGTCTACGTAAGATGAGTGTAACTCTTGTACTGTAACACAAACCTTATTTTTCATTTACGAGACCGATTAATGGTATGTTTATTATTATTCTTTTTGTACCATCAAGCCAAGTCCGTAACGGGGTAGGCAGAACGCATAGTTTGTTTACATTATTGAAATATTTGATCTATGATCGGACTCTTGGTTTAGTAGTGGTTGGACGTCCAGATCGATAAACCAAAGGTTCTAAGTTCGATTTTTTACTCAGGAAACATATTTGTTTGAAAAATCACGTTTATTTATTCTCTGTCTGAATGCAATCAAAATATGTATATAACTGTTATATCGTATCACATAAGTATTAAAATGTATTTTTATCAGCTGTCCCGGCTACCATTAGACATTAGAGTGTGTGGAATTGTCTCAGTTATTATTATTATTATTGAATTATTTATTCTTTATCGATGTTAACAATTGTATACACCCAGACAGAACAAACACATGCGCACAGCAAACAAATGTTTGTCGTGGGCGAGGTTCGAACCCGCAACCTCCGGTTTAGCATCTCTAACCACTCGACCATGAGGCTAGTTTCTTTTGTTTTGTAGTCATATTTAAATAATAACATTCAAGTGAGTGCTATTTCGAATGTTCTCAACATAGTGAACGTGAGTCGCTAGTTGGGAGTCGGGCGGCGTGCGCTATGTTGATGTAATTTTCATTGATGCTAGTGTTGTGACAGCCAACTAAATTTGGATATCGAATGCCAACATCGATATATACGCGGTGATCGTAAAAAATACGGTTGCACAATAATAATTCGTATTCGTTGATAACTGTCACTTTTTCAAATTATATTTTCATTGCATTATAAATTGCACAAACATGAGTATCGCTAAATGTAAACAAGAAATGAGCATTTCTCTTAAATGATTTAGTAAGTACAGGCGAAATTGATAATATTAACTAGCACAGAGCGATAATTGATAATGTAACAGACATTTACTTCGCACGGAAGATTTCAAGACCGAAACCAATACCTCAGGTGGTTTCTTCTGTATATCTATTAAAATTTAAACGTATCCTTATGCTTTCATTGTAAGTAATCCAAGGTTTCTCTTACATTAATTAACTATTATATGGATATCTATAAATATCAAGTCCATCACTATAACTGCAGCAATCCGAGCGCAGGCGCATTCTGTCACGATCTCCTTCACGTGGCCCAACTCCGACTCATTTATACAACGACAAATGTGATTGCACGCGTTCCATTGCCGCTATTGTACGCTAAAGCTACCTTGCACCTAAATTTAGCGCGACGTGAGCACGTAAAATGCTGTAATTGCCGTTCCAACTATATTCGTAACTCTACGCGAATACACTGTAAGGTACACGAAATAGCGCCAATGTACGAAGTCGGTTCTTTGTTTGGTTTTCAAATTAATGTCCCGCTGTTACTACATTGACGTACTTCGTCTTATTGTGGTAACGAAGATATTTTTACATCACTTTGTGTTTAGATATGGTTAAATGGAATATTTAATAGTTGTTACAGCTGTTATTTTATTTCCTTTGGCGTAAATGTAATTTAGCTTTTAAATGTTAACCGAACAAAATTCTTAGTAAAGACTAACTATAGTTACGGCAGCTAGGTTAAGTTATAACTCACCCTTCGAAACAAGTAACCCGATGTGTATGTTCACCCGTCAAGGTAAGGGAGAATAACTGTTTATATATCGTTACACAAGCTTTCAATAACTGTTTAACATTAGGAATTATCAATACCAACGACCCCATAATGATTTGATTAAAGTTATCGCTGCTGTAAAAGTCCCTAATTTGCATCACTTTGACCCATTGACCTCGATCTGGTACAATCATCACTTCGCAAAGTAATTTCCAGCGAATTACTGAACCTGCGTTGGATTTATTCTTTTGGGTATTATGGACGGAATAACCTATATGAGGTCACTCCAAGTTACCGCACTTCAATGACCGCACAGCATAATGAGCGTGAAAATGTAACGTGAAGTTTGTCGTTCGCGAAGGAAATAAATTGGTGATATCGTTCGATATTTATTTATTTAAACTTTATAGTAGCACCTAATGCTAGGGTACAATGGGCGGACTTAATGCCTGGTGGCATTCTCTGCCAGTCGACCCATGGTGATGGTGAGAAATTGGTGGTAGGTGTTAATAATGCTGTTTTATATAAATGCAATATATAATGTATATACACT
Source organism: Agara michaeli (assembly GCA_018245675.1). Lineage (NCBI taxonomy): Eukaryota > Metazoa > Arthropoda > Insecta > Lepidoptera > Hesperiidae > Agara > Agara michaeli. The sequence goes on along the minus strand of DWDX01003143.1, from coordinate 4,146 downwards.
CATACATAAATATATATAATATATACATACATATATAATAAAAACTGTTGAAGGAAGAAAATAATTATTTTAATAGAGTAGTAAGTTTAAGGTAGTGCTCACGGACCATTCTCTTGAAAGCAGCTTTAGAGGGGGCTTTTCTAATTTCAACGGGTAGTTCTATTCTTTCTATTTCTATCTATCTCTATTTCCATTTCCCATTCTATTCTCTTCGCAGATAATTATAATTCTCTTCCAACGTATCTATTTATGCTTGCGTAGTTTTTAAACGTATTTCATTTTATTTTCACGTTTTACAATTACAAATTACAAGTAACCGTTCTCTACCTCAATCAGCGTCATAGTTTTTTTTTAAGCATGTTTATTTACTTTTGTGGCATTTTTTTTAAATAGCAGATAGGTTAAAACGCAGCCACGCACCAATGAGCACGAGGGTCCTGTTGGCTACGGTACCGGGAGCGCGGAACGCGACGCGAGCCTAGAAAACAGCGCCCCCTGTGGGATCTTAGAGAACAGGTGGGTTTGCAGTATATGGATACAACGCCCTGAGTTCTAATCGCCTAAGATCTGTAGAGAAATTGTGTGTATTGTAATAGCATACTCTAATTCCAATCGACTATACAATTCATAAGCAGTAATGGCGCGTTGGTTTGGAATTCAGCCTACTATGCCAGGGGGTCTTGTTACGTGTGTTTTATTATATTATAAAAATATATGTTTCTGGACTTTGTGAAGTCTTCCAATCCGCACTTCGCCAGCATGATAGATCATGGCCTAAAAACTTCTCGCTACGAAAGGAGACCTGTAGCAGTAAACCATCAACAGCGCCAGAAAAAAAGCACAATTCGTTATAAGAATTGTATCAATAATATTCCTTTAATTATCATCTCATATACGCGATTTATGTCGGTGTCATTTTTAAAGTTAATGGTTGTTATTTACAGCGACAGTCGAGAACACGGCTACAGTCCGGACGGGCATAGCGACCATGAACGCCACAGAGGAGTCTCAACGTCCGTGAAAGCGGCCGCAGCTGCCTCCGCCTCATCCTACAGCTAGATTTTAAAACCCACGTATCTGGACGCCTTCTGAATGTTTCAATTCCAAACTCCGATATGTTTTTTTCAAGAAATATCAAAACGGTTATCAATAGCTTGCGCAATCTAATTTTTATGTGGAGATTATTTGTTGAGTTTGATTTTTTGTTTTTATTAATGCAATAGAATATATACAACTGTCTGAAACAGTGTCAATTTAAATAAAACACCATTGACAGCATTTAGCTAATGTTTAATGACCCCGAGTCATATTATAAGTTGTTAATCTTTTTATGAAAAACATTTAGCTTGAATGTTACTGTGGTGGAAGGGGCGACATTAAAAAAATTCGTTATTTTTTAGTTTTGTCACTCAGAAAATAATATTTAAATATGAGTTATGGTTGAAACATTTTGAAGACCTATAAACTGATTTGGCTCCGTTGATGGTTGGACTTAGTATACCTACTTAAACTGTTGTGATAATTTATTTTGTATGACGTCATACAGAGAAAACAATGCATTTTATGTTATATTTAAGGAAAAAATAAATTAAAGCTTTTTATTCCCGTATCAAAGTATTTTTTTGCCATCATAATCTTAATAAAGTACGTCAAATTTTGCACAACTGGCAACTATTTTTGAAATTCGAATGTAACATTTAAAAACACAGGTCAATATTTAGCCTGTGTTTGTGTTTTATCTGCCAGACTGTTTTGGCGGGAAATATAGAATACTGTTGAATTTGTACCTTTTGACTGCATAGTGCATACTGTTTCAAAATTCTAGAAGCGATGAGAGGCGTGTCATTTGCGGCGTCAGATAAGACGGTGATGGGATCCAAGCAGCACATTCAAAACTCGTCTTCAAGTAAGTGGATTTCATGAGTTGCTGGTATGAAAGTTGTACGCAAAGAATGTATTGGCGTATATTTTGAAAAAAAATGCGGTAAATCTACCAGTCCGTACCACGTAAAACCTAGATACTACCTAGAGCTTTGTATGAAACAAATTTAATTTAATATCGATATTAACGTACTGATTTTATGTGATTTAAGCATGTTATCAATTCACTACTACTTTTACTATTACTTATATTTTCCCGCCCCTGACTACGATCACATCTCTGAGGTGTGCGAAGTCTGCCAGTTGGCACTTGGCCGGCGCGATATGGCCTTTAACCTCAAGAAAGAAGCGATTATTTTGATTATAATTAAATTTATACACGAACACATGTACAAAAAGAAAACAACACATATGCAGTTATCTCAATAAAGTTTTTATTTACAAATAATTAAAAAATACGTGACACAAGTCACAGTAACAAATCTAGAGGGTATTCCATACTTACGCTTATTATGAAACGTTATATCAACGAAACAACACAATCGTGTTCAACATTACATATAAACGATACGCTGTTTAACTCACAACATATAATAATGTATTAACACTGCAAATAGCCAACCAAAGTACAGTCACAGACAAAGTAACTTAAACAGTATCAACGCTCCATCGCTACAATAGTAGTAATTTAATATAACTTCGAATATAATTCCATATTATTCTACTTCACTATGCAGCTAACATCTCCACATAACATAATCCTGCTTATAATAAAGTCACGTTCAAAATAAATTTAGAAGAAAAAAAAAAAGTTTAAAAACTTCAACGAAACTTTCACACGGCTACGCTTAATGCAATCAATCAATTCCGTTATCATTTTGTCGAGACAAAAACAAAAAAAACCGTGAAAAGTGTTGAATGACAACAAAATAATATAGCGACAAACGCTTCTCACATACATCCTACAACAACGGCTATAGCCCGAAATAATATTAGCAAATATAAAAAAAAAAAAACAGCTCACATAACAGTTTCAATTTGATCGCGAAAAGAACTAAGATTCCGGAGGTATTGTGTATCGTTAATTACAATTTACAACTTAAATATAGACTAGTAGCATTGTGTTCACTATTGCCCGTGATGTTACATTAATATTATATACCTACGTACATTTATTTATATACTAAACATACATCAACAAGTAACAAATTAACTAAAGGCCGTCGAGCCGTGCGCGACTGTACCGTCGGTGTTCGAAAGAAGCGCGCGGTGTCCGCGACTGTACATGCCGTTGTCCAGACACGGGAAGCCATACATATGTTATACGCAAGAATATTCAAACAATTGTCTAAGAGCATTAGCTATAGTAAAATTGTGAATTTAAGACGGCGTGGAATAATTAATTTAATAAATATAATTTAATAACGTTATAAATAAGGCAATGTGATGTTAGGTACATTCTAGACACGATGCGTAAGCGTATCGCGAACTTTCGACCGTCGATAAACTTGTTAATGTAACAAAGATTAATAAACGTTTAAATGTAAATTTTTCCTAATAAAAAAATAAAAAAACATTGCACAACAATAATGCACGAGTTACAAACGTGAAGTATGCGATATTGTTACCTCACTAGGCGCAATCATCACTTAAGTAGACGCGGGCGAACAGGAATATAACTATATTAAGACCAATAAGAGTCTATAGAAACAACGCTAACATAAATAGATACATTTATTCCGTTAGAAACGTTAGTATAAAAAAATTGTTGATATTCATAGGACGAGGGAACAGCGGTTCGATTGAAGATATCCAACGCGCGGTCCTCAGTACGCAAGTATTGCACGTGCAAAAAATTCGAACGAATACAATATGGTGTATATAGAGTATATATAAAATTATAGAATAAAAATCCTATCTTACAATATATTCGTTTACAAAAAATTCAATATTACAACGATTCAAATACAGTAAAAAGTGATAAAAGATCACAGATCTTGTATGTTGGTGTGATTGTTTACAACAAGGTGTCGCCGCGGACGGCCTTAGCCTAATATTTGTAAGCCAGCTATAGTAACGCTAATTAAAAAAAAAAGTTACACACGACCCAGCCTTTCTATAGTAAAATAACAGACGCACATCTGAAACTATCAATTGTGGCATTCGATATGAAATAATGTGATTATAAAAAAAAATAAACAAAATAAACCAATCTGGCGTTACCTTTGCTAATATAACTTTTCAAATCTATATATATATATATAT
>DWDX01003142.1:0-13700 GCA_018245675.1 Agara michaeli | reverse complement strand
GACAAAGTTTCATACAAACTTCACCCTCCCATTTCACCCCCTTAGGGGTTGAATTTCATAAAATCCCGTCTTAGTGAACACTTACGTCCTTAAAAAAATCCGCATGCAAAATTTGAAACACCTAGCACTTGTAGTTTCTGAGATTTCGTGATGAGTGTGTGAGTGAGTGACCTTTCGCTTTTATATATATATATAGATTTGTTAATATAACTTAAGAGCATACGATACTGAATGTTAAAAGTGCTTTTCCGGCAATAGATTTTAAAGGGGTCTCGAAGCTTTGTAGATACGTTGCCTTAGTAAAAATGTTTTATTTGATATTTCTGCCTTACAGAGACAATTAAAGTGTCTTAAGTCTCCTTATATGAAGTGATGTTTGTGTTGTTATGGTTAATAGTTTGATTTATATTGTAATGTGAAGATGCATATTCAGGAAAATGTACAGTCAAATAATGGACATAGTTTATTGCAGAGAATTGTGACATAAGTTTTCTTTTATGATAATTGCTTATAAACAAAGCAAAATGATAAAATACAGTAAGGACGTAATTTATAAGCAATCAACAATCTCAGAAAATAAGGATAAATAATGATGTTTTTTCTTATATTTCAAACTTTATTGCTATGCGTAGATAACTTATTTTGAATCTAAATTTACAAATCATGTACTTTTACGTTTTTAAAGCAAAGAACAGAGTCATCTATATCACTTTCTTTTCCATTGTCACTTCCATCAGGATGAGCTCTGGCTTTTTTAGTCGGCGATCTACTTCCGCCTTCGATTTGGCTCCGCGCTTTAAGAATAACGATGCTATTATCATCAATCTTAATTCTGCTCCCCTCGTCAGTGCAAATGATCAGACTATGATATATCGTTTTAACTCCATAGTTCCGTACTGTCTGCGTTATACCGATGGAAACAGCCCCATGTGAAAGTTCAACCGAATTAATATTCATGCCATTGCCACTTAATTTCTGTCGCAAAACGTGTCGAAAATACACACACACGAGTAGGGCTGACGAGTCACGGAGAGTTATGAATGGATACGGTCCATAGTAGGCAGTGACTGCTGTCCTACCATTAGAAGTTACATCTGTTTACTGAATAAGCTCATTTTAAGCTTAAAAAAATATTTTTTTATATCATTCGTTTTAATTGACTTACAAAAATTATGTTAACAAAAAAAAACTATTGGGTTACTTTACGTCGCACGATAAATACGAACATTTCTCACATCATTTTCATAAGGGATCCGCATATTATAATAATTATGCGATCGCTATGCGTAATTTAACTCCAGTTCTACAATTACAAGGGAAATTTCAAAGTTAAGAGACGAAATATCTATCTGTACATCTTACATTTTACGAAACTACTACACAATACATGACAAAATTTTCACAACGCTATCGATCGTTACTTTTGTCCACGGATCGTTACAAACGGTTTTAAACCGAGCGGTAATGGATGTCGTGTCGGTGGATGGAGCGCGAAATGGGAAGTTAGGTATGTGGGGTATTGTCGAGTCGAATTTGTCAGTTTTGTCGCTTTCGCAGCTAATGTATTCGCGGAGTTCGGTAAAACCGAGTCGGGGTCTCGGAGGAAAAACGACAGCTAATGGAAACAAGTTGGTGCGATGGATGGTCGGGTTCAAGGCGACAGTTCGTGGGGGGTCGAAGATGAGTTTCATGATTATTTCGACGGAAGGAGGTAGAGAAGCGTAAATGGAAATTGCTCTAACGTTTACAAAACAAATAATGAACACGGAGGGCTAAATAATGAGCTAGCAATTTTTGATAATAACATTTTAGTATTGTAATGAAATAAATATCACAAACCTGAGTAACGGGAACATATTGCGAATCACGTGTATTTCAATATTTCAAAGCTAACCCTTCACCAAAAACACGCAATTAAAATCGGAATTGTTCAATCTGTTAAAACATTATCGATATATGCAATACTGCTCAATATAACACAATTTACGTAGCACATCAATATCGTTGTTGCTGGGCATTTAAACGCTTATATGAAATACCGCCGTAAAGTCCAGCAGTGGGCTAAAAATGACTCCTACAACGTTTTAATTGGATTTCTCGCCACGCGGCCGCTTCGAACCACGCGTTGATTGTTCGGAAAACTCGTATGAATACTAATAACACGAACGCCCGTCGGTCTCGCATTTCGTATTCCTCGTTTGACTCTCATTTAATGGGAGGATGAACGATTATCTCAAAACGTTTTTGTTTACTTCCAAATTTACTTCGCTTATATTAATAATTTATCACCTACTTACACGATTTTGAGACGAGGAGAAATTTCCGAACTGGGCGGTTGAAGATTGGGGTACACAACTAACACAAAGCGATTACTTGATTATTAGGGATCAATTTACTCATTATAGCTTAGTAACATCCGTAAATGTTTGCAGCGTCTATTGACGGCGTTCGCTGAACAATAATGTATTGCAAACAATTATGTAATTCTATTATCGTTATGTTTTAATTACTTCTGTTAGCTGTGCAAGTATTGCCAACATTGTTATTATGCTAGAAACAACTTCATTATCATGATTGGAATAATTCCACACACGACTACCTGTTTCCAATTTAGGTAATTTAACGACTATAACATTATAGTAACCGGATAGTTGATAAACATATACAAATGTACATATATGCATGCTAGATAATTCTTTGCATATTTTTTTACATCAACTTATAAAACAAACAAATGGACTTATCATCAAATATTTATACTGGGCGGGAATAGAATCCACGACCTTTAAATTTGCAGTTACAATTTCTAACGACTGGACCAAGAGACCGGTCTAACATAAGAATATTCATTTAGGGGGCAATATACAGATACAATCTTAGCATACTTGTGCGTCTCTACAAACGGCATCGTAGGATACACTGCGAGCTTGTCCGGTTAAATTCCAGGTAGCATCCTTTCCCCCGCCGATGTGAAGATCACCCATGAATTTCCTCAACATGAAAGAAAACTTATATAACCATAAATGTAACAATTCAAAGTTCGGTGATTTTCTAGATGTTGCTCGTTCACTATTAACATTCCATCCGTAACAAAATTTTCAGATACGTGACGTCACAAAGATCTCAACTTCTGCCGTCAATAAACCGGATAAGTTTACGAGTATTTATGAAAACCGCATGAAAGCGGTCCCATGTTTTTGTCCGGTCAAATGATCGACTTTGATGAAACGAAACGGGCAATAATATGTTAGATTTACCATAAAACCCGACTTCTGGACAATTCGTTTAAGGCCTTAACACTAAGATTTAGCATTTTTCTTTTGGGTTTTTATTCTAAATACACTATAAATAATAGATAAATTAAATATTTCTTTAATTTATATTTCTAATCCGATTCATTTACCTTAACAATGTTTATTAATTCACATAAATAACAAAAAGACATGGAGAGGTCGTAAAACTGACGCTCAATAAGGTTTAAATGAAAGCTAGAGCAAATTGTTTCTAAAAGTTGTTAATACATACTATATTGTTTACGAGCAACGACATTTGATCAGTCGTAATATTTACACAAATATATATAGAAACAAGGTTCCGGCACTATCCGGCGTAAGACATGCGAACTGCTCGGAGCCGCTTCCCCTCGGTCCGGTCTGCGAGCCCGCGTCCATGAATTTTCCAACCCCTTACATATTCATTGAGAAAAAAGGTAGGATGTTTTCGCTTACGTAATCTTTTTATCTTCTAAAAATGTAAACATAATATTTTATCTGTTCTTCGAAACAACAATCTTTGATGGTTTTGGACAGGATCAATGATAATTTAACATTTATTCAACACACGAAAGTTACATTTCCGTTCCATTTCTAGGTGTAATGATATCTATGTAAGTGTGTAATATATACGTTTATCAGCTAGTTATCTGCCTATCGCACTCTTCAAATACGTTGCCTTAATCACAAATCACCCGTAGATTTTTCAAAAATAAACGTTTCTGAAATTATTTTAAGTAACTACATATATAAACATCATCGTGAGAGAGCTAACATCGATCCACGAGTCGGTAGCGAACTAATTTCGACCTCACTATTGTGAAATACTCTATGCAGTGGTTAATTGAAGCGTGGTCTGATCGGAGCTAAGCTGGGAGAACGGCAAACCTATTGAGCATTCACTCGCTCGAAACTGTGTATGTGACTATAGTATATAATAACGATAATGGCTGACCTGCATCTAGCTGGGCTGACACCGGCCGCCGGTAATCACAGACAGAGGTAGCTGTCGGGTGTAATCCTCAGGGGGTGCTCGTCGAGAATGCATCTGGGAACAACGCTACATTGAATGGGATTCCATACACAAATGCTCTGTTGCAGATAACTGATTCATTAACAGTATGATTTACGAAATGATTAATTTCAAAAGGTACTTTTACTTTACTAAGTAATTCTGCGTGAAAATTATTTATTCTTACAATTCAAGTGAAATTTTAACAATCTTGTTTTAATTACAAATATAACTGTGTATCGCAAGATATGATTCGTGATGGCCGAAAAAAGAATCTATTGACTTCACAATACTGGCCTCTCGCTCGGTCAGTGGTCAGTTGCGAATTCGATATTAACTATAACAAAAACACAGTGGCCATTTCTGTTCAAGGTAATCCGCGATAAAGACTAATTTTATCATAAAACCATTAACTAAAAAAATTAAATAAAAGACATAAATACTACTTCCATAATTAATATCCTCACGAAGTCGCAGATAAAATGTTAATATCTTAAAGTGGTATAATCTTACTTCGTCTCAAATGCAGACATCACAAAGTCAAGAGAGAACTTTCACTCGATAGAGCGGCAAACAAGCGAAGCGACCCCAACACAAACTCTTATATCTGCGGATCTAATCCTATTATCTGCTTCACTTCTCTAGTGCGTGCCTGAGGTGGGATCGTTTTGATGTGAGATTCTATCAATATACCTATGTCGAATGCCGAAACGGCTATTCCGTGTATTCATTCTAAATTATTGAATTATAAATGAAAGAAACCCTTCGGTGTCTTTTAGGACGTTTCATCATTCTTTGATCAGTTATAACTCAGTTTATATTTAATAGAAAGGCTTGTGTTGCATCTTGAGACAAATAAATATAGTTGCGTAAAAGATGTGCACATCCTTAAGTACATAACTTAAAAATATATGACAATTTATCATGTACATAGCAGGTCCTTCAGTAAATAAATACATAAATAGCTTTCTAAATGGACTATAAGTCCTTAATTTCTGTATGTTATTATATTGAAGACCTTCGATTGCCTACGTGTAAACAAATTTGTAGACTTGCAGAATAGCTCCTACATATTCGAAATTAATGTATGGCTTAAAATGTCGCAGAAAAATGCATGTATAATTATTATCAACACAGAACAAATGTTCATATTCATAACATAAATATTTGTCCTGAATAGAAATCGAACACGAAACCCACGAATCACCAGTCGCTAATAACAGGACCAACACTCCATTTAAATGCATAATAGTGTCCTTAGAATATAATTGTCATATAGTCCGACGTGGACCTAATCGCATTACTCGCTCGGCTGGTACAGGGCAAGCCTCTCGACTCCGACCAACTTTGATTCCAACCCAAAGAACTCAGTCTCGTTAATTTTGTTTGACAAATATTCGGAAAATTCTCACACTCAACTAAGATACGAGTAAGTCACTATTCCATGCTCTCGTCGATATCAAATGTTCTCAATGCTCACATGCAGTGCGCAAATAGGAAATAGACGTGAAATATTTTTGTACTACTTATACAATTATTACATTACCTTATCGTTGATTCAATTTTGTTACACATCATTGCTTGGTTGTCTTTCTAAATTTCAATCATCTCCACGTCTGAGAATATGTTGTCATAAAACACAATGTTTTCTGAGGTGTGTGAGGTCTGCTAATCCGTACTTGGCCAACGTGGCAGATTATGGCCTATATACTTATATACTTCTCATTTTGCGAGGAGAGCCGTATCCAGCGGTGAAACAAAGGGAAAAAGAAATAGAATCTTGAACGTCATACGATTTAATTAAATTTATACGATCTAGGAAACCTCTTTGGCCTCTATCAAAGTGAGGTAATCTTCAAAGGCCTCCACCCTCTAATTGAACAATGCCCGGTCCGCTAATTGGAACTTATGTTGGATGAACGGTAATTATTGGGATGGTCCACTTCTTGCCGACTGAAAAAATGCTTTTGACAGCAAAAAGTTCATGCTACTAATCCTGATGGTCAGAGTAATAAGGTCTTTGCGATCGGTGCCAATTTATTTCTCAAAAGAAGGTCACTTCTTGCCGCTTTAGATTAACCTTAATCGTAGTAACGGAGACTTAACATTTTATTAAACTACTGAACATTTTATATAAACCTATCAAGTAATAAGATATCAGTCAATTTTTAACTTTATAATAAAATGATTCTGTTAATATTTCTATCTAATTATCCAACTCTAAATAAATCTGCTTTTATTTGTTACAGATTGTCTTCACCTGCAATTATACAGAGATCCAAAAGACCGCTACAAAAAAGGACAGACGAAAGCCTCTCTCTCGCTTCAACAATTCCTAGGTTTTGAATCTGGTTTCACCTTGGACAAAGAGTCCAATACCATTGCCATCATATGTCAAGACGTGATCGTAGTCCTCGCATTTGAGACGCGGGAGCGGCTGATAGCGTGGCAAATTAAAGTTGGAGGTCAACTTGGCTCCTCCAAAGAATTTCTTGTGATGATCGGAGGGGGAGGTTCCAAAAAGTTACCGGCTGGTCCTGCGCGACTACATATCCATGGTAGGAAGTTTGCATTAACCAGTGGCGTACCTCCACGTCTTCTTGGCTTGTGGGAGTTGGCGCATTTAAGGTAAGTATCGAGAATATTTATGTAATGTTAGGATAAAATATTGTCGACTATTTGTTAATGAAAAGTATTAATTGATTAGTTAGTTTGTTAAAGATCAATGATAATTTTATAGCACAGTATCCTTTATCTATACTCTATACTAATATTATAAAGTGGAAAGATTTGTGTGTGTGTGTCTGTATGTAAAGAATACTCAAAAACTATTGAACCGATTTCAAAAACTCTTTCACCATTTGAATGCTACATTACCGCTGATCAACATAAGCTATATTAAATACAGGAAAAAAATAAAGATCCTTACTAAAACGACAATAATGGAAGGTGCAAGGTGGTAAAAAAATTGCCGTAAAATGTCTCATCGCATGCGCTGCGAAAACTATTGATGATAGAACAAAAAAATTTTGTACAATATTAAAGAACATATCAATATCTACAAAAAATGTCGCGCTAGCATATGTCTAACTATTGTAGTTATGTCACTATAACTACTTTTTAACATTATAAAAGTTGATAGAAATTCCGACCAAAAGCAGACCAAGTTATTCGTACCTATGCATTGATCCTTATCTACATAAATCATTTCCTAAGCAAAACTGTTTCAATACCTGTAAATTGCTCTTTAGATTGTTCAAATCGAACATCCTTTCAAAAGATATTACGAATTTAAAACGTTGAAGAATTAAAAAATTAACGCCACTGCAACGACGCGCTGCCGCTGGTATAGCACGGAGTTAGGGGTTATGGTGTTACAGTGTACCAGACATGGTGTTACGGGAATTTTACATATATGAGATTAGGTTTTTATACCATTATTTTAATTGAACCATGGCAACGCGTGGTCCGGTCTGCTATAATTTATATGGCAGAACAACGTATGCCGATTTAGCTGGTTTAATATAAGTAATATAATAGGATACACGAATAAATAAATTCTTAGTTCTTCAAAATAACGTTTCACCGCAGAACTAGAAAATAAAAACTAGACAGGTAATAAAAGTGACGTACTGATCGCAGTTCACAACTGCACTCAGTTGAATAATAAAACACAAACATTTCACGGTTCGTCCATAAACGTGGCATCTGTCGGGTTTATGTAGTTCGTCTGCACGCCGGCATGAGTTAATGGCGGCTGCTTCCGGCGAGGCAGCCATTTTGTCGGCTCCACCATTTTGTTGGCGACGCCACGTTGGCCGAGTTAGCCCCCCGTGTTGCCAACTCCCGCCACAGCCGGAAATACGAAATATTTTTGAGTTACGACTCCTTGATTTTACGAGATTGTTCAATGTTCCATGAACTTAACTAAAACATTACGATGGAAACTGTCTAATTCTGTTACATTTTTTTGTTAAATTGTTTATTTCCCAATATATTCACTCTTTTTTGGCAGGAGTAGCTGTCCTAACTTTTTTACATTCTTATCAATCGCTTTTTAGTTACATTGTTAAACATGAGTCTTGCTTCAAAATTAAAATTCAAGTTCATGGCTTATATAAATGGCCAACATAAATGGCGTACAAATGACGCACAGGTTCCCTTACGATTTATTTACTTTCCATTTTGACTTAATAGTATGAATATTTCAATAAACAACATGATGTGCTATTTTACTATGTAAGGCAAAATAATAAAGGCGTACGTACAATAATTGACCTCTTAAGTGCTGCTAAATACTGCGAGCTTGGGACACATAAAACAATTTACAAACTAAGCAGCAATTGCTTCCGCGTTTTGGTGGGAATGAGAAAGGAAGTAATGTTATGTGTTAGCCGCAAATTTGGAACTGTGCTTTGCAATTGTATAGTTTTAGATAAAACTAAACTACGACCAAGTTATGCACGAGTAAACTCATTTTAATGAATTTCATTGTTGCAGTATGAATCGAATTATTGCTCTAATAATTGACCTAAACTTTACCTAATAAGCATAATTAGAGTTTTGAAAATTGACGTTACGTACGTACTGTTTATTGATAGTTTCGTACTGTAAATACCTTAAGACAAACAACATGCTCTCATGTGTCATAATATATATATAGGTACAAAGGATAATCAACTTAAAATATAAGTATGTATTAATATTTATTCAGGCGTTACGGCGTAGTGGAGGGTCGATTTTGCTTCGAAGGAGGCTCTCACTGTGGCAAGGGAGAAGGTCTGCATCTACTCATCACAGATCAAGCTCAAGATATTACAGATGCATTTGATCAAGCTGCTCATGGGAATCTTTCTTTACAACGCCCAACTTCTGCGCGAACTGGTAAAATAATTATTTTTCTATGTAGATTATATAAAATAACGACCACAAAAATATTAAAAAAATTCTTAGATAATTAAATTAATTACAACTTTTATTGTGTTCATTGTCTTAATAGGTACTGATAGAGGAAGTAAAATGCGTACCAATACACGCTTCTCTGATCTGAATACCATAGATCAATCAATACCAGACACGACCAGCGCTCTGTATGAAGAAAATTATTTTGGAGAGGATTGCGGGGAAACTTCTCCTTATTGGCCATCTGACGAGAGACGGGGACTTGACGATCAGGAATACTTAGTTGAAACAGAAAACTGTCCGAGGGCTCCATGGAGTGGTGCCGATCACGTGACGCTCGAACGTTGCAATACTTGCTTAACAAAACTTGGTGCGATGTCTCGTTCATCAACAGTTGCTTTAACACCCGCAACTCACTTCAATCCTGCTTGGACAATGGAATCTGTCCCTGAAAGTAGTTCTAATAATTCTTCTAACAGCGCAGATTATTTAACCCCTAGAGCTATAAAGAAGAATAGCAAAGCATATCATTGTAAGGACTGTCCACCACTAAGACCACCAAAACCAGCACATTTAGAGCAAAAAAAAGTATCGGTTCCTCTACCTTCAAAAGTGTGTCCTTGCGTCAATGACAATTATCCTATAAACAACCCAAAAGCAGGTCCTTATGAAAACTATGATATTCCAAAAGCAGCACACGCTGAGGTAGGTAATTTGTAAATTATAATCATAATAATCTTAAGAATTACAATAATTTGCGATTTTGTTATTACATAATTTTCTTTCAGGTTACCTCAGATAACTGTCAGGATAACTCAAAATATTATGATACTCCGAAAAGAATTAAACAAGCATTAGCCGATGATTTGTTTCAAGTCACCAAAAGCTCTGCGCCTGGATCTTTGGTGTTGAGAAAAAAATGTGGATGCATATTAAAATTCGGATCAAATAAAAAGCCGCTTATAGTAGAATGTGAAGAAAACCTACAACCTGTGGAATGTCCTTGTCAAAAAGTTACAAATTGGGCAAATAATTTGATAAATCTTCCATACTGTATGAAAAGTCCTAGTGGAGAAAAAGTAAACACAGAAGTTCTAAACACCGACAAGCCAGATAGCATGGCTCTTTATGCTACAGTAGATATGTCAAGAAAGACTAATAGACAGAGTGGCGTGACTGATCAAGAAAAAGATTTCAGCATCGCTCAAGAAATCACTTGTACAAATTACCAAAATTTCGAACCTAAAGAAGAAAAGGACTTCGAAGGCCCGTACGCTAACTATGAGAATCTGGAATTTGCTTTATCCTTAGAATTTTATGAAAACGCTAAGGATCTACTTAAGAAAGCTGGTGTAACGCAAAGTGAACTAGATGCTTTGAGTGCGAACATTGATCTTGCAGTTAATTCTATGCCCAAAAAGTCAAAAACTTGTACAAAATGCGTCCTCTGTCAAAATTCTGCACATAACAACGATATTAAAAGACACAGAAGCGACGAATACCTACTTATGGAACCGTCTCGCGATTCTAAGTGTGAGTTAACAAATCGAACTTTAGGGCCTAATCCTGGATATACACCCATGTCTCCTAAACAGAACTGGTCTCAGAGCCTTAAACATCCAATGCACAAACTTTACCGTGGAGACATTGAAAAGTCTCTGAGCATACCAACTTTAAATGGTAGGGCGAATCGAACTCAGTCCTTTGACGAATCAACTGCCAACAATAACCGAGAATTGATTCAGAAGCGTTCTAGCTCGGTAGACTCTGCAAGGCTTTTAGAAGATTTGAAAGAATTTGACAGTAGCATTGGAAGTCATGCTACTTCATCCTCTTTAGAGACGTTGAGAAACTTAGCACTAGAAAACAGACTAACATCACCCCCGTGCGATAATGAAAGAGAATGTTACGACTGTTGCAAATCATCAAGTTCAGAAAATAAGACTTCGGAGGAAACTTCTTCCAAAGAGTTGCCGCACTTGCGAAACAAACACATGGATAATGCTCAAATAAAAATATCGTCGAGTGCGCCCTGCAAGTCGGGAGGAAATAGAGATTCATCAAGTTCAAACGATTCTGGTGTATCGAGTTGTTCCCTAAAGCACGGTCCTGGAGAGTTCCAAGAGTTTGAAATGCCTCTTACTTCAGGACATTCAAGATATCAATACATGTTACATAGAAGAATGAGGGGTAATTTATCTGGATGTGTTCATTCGACACTACCGAGGAAATCTAAGTCATCTGATCCTCTAAGAGATATGTCAATGCAGATACACAGAGAAAATGTACCTGCTAAATCGTCGTCGGCAGAAGCAGAAGTACCAGTTTTGCCTCCAAAACAATTCAAAGGTAACTGCCCTCATTATAAAATTTGTTCATTTCGTCTGAGATTCCTTGGAGACATAGACTTAAAGGGTTTATTTATTTTTAGGTGTCGTAGATACCCACAGCACTTCCAGTGGAACTTCTGATATGTCTGATTATATTGAAACCCTTTCCCTGACTTCTTCACATTCATCTTCTGACACTCCGACCGGTGTAAGGTAAGGAATTATTATAAAATTATTTCTTTCCGGTGTTAAACAGTTAGTCTTAGTTCATCCTGAATACTGAGCAACAAAACCAGGTTACTATCATCACCTGTCAAGTTAATGGACGTTGATTGGTAATTTACGAAGAACCTGTGTTTTCAGGTTTAGTCGCCAGCCGACCAGCACCCTGCGTCCTCGCTCAGGCAAGGAATACCACAACATAGACCCCATCATCACGTCCATGTACAAAAATGGAAAGGATTTGGTCAACTACACCAATATACCCTAATTTAATCAGCAGTAAACCTACATAGTTTTATTTAAAGTGTTATTAATTCCGCGAAATACAAAATGAACTCAGTTAAAAATGTAATTATTTGTATGGTTGTGTCGTTAAATTTAAAGTTTTGTCAAATGGTTTTGTTTTAGGGTATTAAATTCAATTAAACAGTTACAACTTTTCTATCGGAAGAACACTACGAAATTTTAATTGGAAAGTATACAAAATGTATGATGCAATTTTAATAACGGTAGCCTAATATCGAAAAATAGAGAGAAACAAATACAGGAAACAAAAACTTTTTAATATTGATTTTGTAAGTGTGTTTTGTTTCGATTTTTTTACAAATTTCAATGATAAAGCTCATTACCGCAACGTATCCCCGGGTCCAGCAGCAGTGAGTTCTGCTGTAACGTACATGATAGATTTAGCCCATTTTGATATTTAAGTTTACTACGCATAAGACTGAATTTTCTACCATGTTTTGTCTTACAACATGTAGTGTGCATCATTTTTAAACATATTCTAGTCACATCTTGATCGCCATCCGAAATCAATAAAATGCTTGTCCCCACATCCAATATCTGTATAAGAATCATATGTAATATTGCGTTGTCTGAGAGTCCATATATCCTCTTGCAGTGAAGATGTTCCCTTTTGTTTTAAGAAAGTTATTTGTACGATAAAATTTGTATTTAAAATTAAATATAAGAAGCATAGAGTTAACCGTTTTGATGTAATTGCAACAACTTTTAATTGTTTTAAAGGTAGTCATTTAAAACAAGTTGATAGCATATTTATGCAGCGGCTTTTATTAATTTAAAAAGAAAATCGTAGTTTGGACAATACTCTTTTTTTTTAATATATTAAAAGTTGCAATTTCATCAAAAACTTTTTTTAATTAAGGCAAATAAATGAATAATTATTACGATGTAAAGATGTAAAAAGGTTTTGAGTAAATTTGAACAACGATATTCAAACAGCACTAGAATTGTACAGTCGTCTATAAGGAACGTGTTTTGTACGAACCACACCCGTGTTTACATTTACATCTCTGTAAAGATATCCTCCTTTACAATTTTACACGAGCTGGAGTAACGCTTAAGCTCGCTATAAATAGAGAATTTGAAGAACCATATGCTTTGAAGTTAATCCAAGAATAACTTAATAACATGCGAAGTGAATAATATCTCCGCCCTACATGCTTCGTGGCAAAAATTCATCTTAGTTACCATTTAATGCTGTATTTAATTATTACAAATTCATATCAAAATTCTTACTTAGTTACAACTGCTATTCACTTCATAATAATTATACTACATTATTTTAAATTTTAAACTTGTAACTACTCTTATGATATGATACTCTCGATAGGAATTGTACTTATTGAGAGACTTTGCGTAAAGAGATAATAAAAACAATTAATGACAAATGTTTTATCTAATCTGAGATTTATATATAACAATATAACAAATACAATTTTTTTTCTCAATAGTGAAGATTCCAGTTCTCCATTTACAGTAAATTACTTTAAAAAAATCTTTTATTAGATACTAGCTTTTGCCCGCGACTTCGCCACGCGCGTATATTATTATACAAATGTTATTATACATATTATAAACCTTCTTCTTCAATCACTCTATCTATTAAAAAAACCGCATCAAAATCCGTTGCGTAGTTTTAAAGATTTAAGCATACATAGG